>JAJPUD010004752.1:74152-122156 GCA_023553655.1 Myrmecobius fasciatus | reverse complement strand
AGATAGATAGATAGATAGATAGATAGATAGATAGATAGATAGATAGAGAAAGATAGATAGTTTTGCAATGGTTCCTATGTTTGGAGAATTTCTAATACATGGAGCACTGAGTGGAATATACTGTGGAATTATCAATTCGTCTCATATTAAGAAAAAATTATTAATTTTTCAAAGAAAAGTTACTAAATTATTTATACTCTTTGATTCAAGATCTCACTCTCCCCAATGAAAATACTGGTAGCAAGAACCAAAATGTTCATAGCAACATTATCAATATGGAAAGAAAAATATTGAAGGAGTTTTGTTAAGTTGACTGAGTGAAGAAATCAGAACCAATAAGAACCATATATGCAATGGCTATAATTGTGTAAATAAAGGGAATATTGAAAAATCAAAAGAATCTGGTCAAATACAACTGCTTATGTTAGATCATCACTCAAAATTAAAAGATACGTCTTCTTTTTAGTAACAAACCATAGGCTATTGCGGGGAATTGTGCTTTGTAGAAGGGTTTGTGTGTTTGGGGGCGGAGGGGAAATGACATATCAGTAAATATAAAAATTAATAAATAAATAAAATTTAAAGAAATACCAGAAAACGGAGTACAGTTATTTCTTCTACATATTAAATTTATGATCACAGTTTGGCTTTGTTAGTTAACATGTATTGGACTACCTGCCATCTAGGGCAGGGGGTGGGGGGAAAGAAAGAAAAATTTGGAACAGAAGGCTTTGTAAGGGTCAATGTTGAAAAATTACCCATGCATATTTTTTACAAATAAAAAGCTTTAATAAAAGAAAAAAAACAGTTTGGATATATTCTGGGTCAGCATAAGAAATTAAAGGGGAGTTTGAGGCGAGTTTTGCAGACGCTTCAGATGACACTCATAGGCCAGCAGACAACACAGGAAAATTTCAGAAACTCAGAAAGGCATAGTATATATGCATAGTATTATATAATGTTATCATATTTTATCATTTAATAGTGTACTACTTCAAACGTTTTCTCTGGTATGAAAAGAGGGTCAAGAAATTTTTTGCAGATTTTCCAGATCATGCAAGCACTGAATCCCTAACCACCAGGAACTGGAAGGATTAATTATATGTCTTACTTTATTTTTAATGATTGATAGAAATGCTGTGCCATTATAAAATTATTAACTTTTTCACAGCTTTGAAAATTTAGAATTTGGCATCTTTGAGAGTTTTTGCCTTTTAATATTTCCTGTTAACAAGAAATAAAACACTAGTGGGTACAACAATTTCCTGAAGGGTAAATATGATTGAGTTTAAAAGTTAATGCTTGTTTCAAGGCTTCAAGTGCCATCTAGAGACCACAAACATTGGTGTAGGTGATGCTATAGTTGAATGAAATCATTTAGCACCTGCTATTAAGATATGTGCTTTAAGAACAAAGATAAAAGTAAACGGAACAGGAAAACAGGCTTTCCAATGAGACTGTCTTTTGCAAAAAAACACTGGATAAATTGTGACATTCTTATTAGATAATCATATGATAAGTGAAGTTTCAATAATAACCAGAAACTTCACTTAATGATCTCACTTAGGTTCTGAGTTGTTTTTATTGTTCATTTATGAAGATCAGCATTACTTTGTAAAATAGGTGTTAAGCATGTTATTTAGTCACATAATTAAGAGTAGTAAATTATGGCATAGTAAAATGTGACAATACTATCGAGTATTTTTCCAATAGAAAGAATACAAATGCAACTTTAAGAGACCTTAGCCTAGATTTTCTTTCAACTTAACAAAAATTTATTGAGCGCTCAATTAGTGATATTAATTTGATTGTTATTAGCCAGGCATTATGCTCCCTCTATTGCCCCTGATCTTCATTTCTGTGAAACTAGGTTCCTGTGACCTAAGGGTTAGATGTGTATTTTGCCCATATAGATTATGTGTATACACAAGGATCCATCTAGATCTGGCACTAAGAAAGGAATGAACAGATAGTTCCTTACTCTTCTCCAGAGGAGAATTTGATTATTTTCAGAAAGTGAAGCGAGAGGTTAGAGGTCAGAGGCTGTCCTCTTTGCTCCCTTCAGAGATAAGAGCAGTGGGCTAGAATTAAATCTATTTGATCCCTTAAATATTGTCAGTCTTGGCGTAAAACTTGTGGGGTTCAAGCTGAGCTGAGGAAATAAATTTTAGACTCAAGGGATTACTATCTCTTAATGGGGAAGCAAAATCCCAAGCTATATATTCAAGACTTGTATTACTTCCCACCAAATGTCAGTTGCAAAATAAATATACTTATGGTAAATAGTAAATAAATCCATTTATCCCAGCCAAAAGTGAACAGAAACCAGAAAAGGTATATAGATGAAAGTATATACTAGACAATACACAGGGGAAAATGTGTCCTCTCATTAGGAGAGAAGTATCTTAAAAGACAGAATATATGAGCACCTCTCATGTGAGTGCTTCAGGGTTTGCTAAGCCCTTTTCAAGGCTACTCTCTACCTTTGGTGATCACCTGCATTCAACTCTCTCTCACCTGTGGCTCTAAGAACCTGTAACTTACACAACAGCCACACCCTACTTAAACTGTCTTGATAGACAGAATAAACCAATTTGAGGGTTACCCACATGCCCCAAATGCATCTCTTTATTAGGGATATATCTTCCTCTCCCAGTGGAATAGACAGATGAAAATAATTTGTTCCAACAACCATGAAGCAGATTCTATGCAGTACTTAAAGCTTGGTCAGATCTTGAAAACAGCAAGGTCATCCACTGCTATTTCCAGTTGTCCTGACTTTTGGCTTGTCACTATGCTATGATGACTCTGAAAAAAGAGAATTCGACTGATGGTTTTGTGCTATTCCACCTCATTTAAATCCAGTTCACACTGGAATCATGACATCCTGCGATGTCATTGGTCCTCTTTGAAATGAATGACAAACAAAATCTTAAAGGTTTATCCAAGAGAACTAGCCCCATGGACAAGAGTAAATAAGAAGATTGTTAATCTCAAGTCTGGAGAGCCATTGTCTCTGAGAGAGTATCTGGAGCCCAAGGAGAAACTGCCCAAAATCTCTAGTGGAATGAGTGGGAGATAGGAATGTGTTTGAGATACCAGCTTTTCCTAAAGTTGGCTTCTTCTCAGATTCTTTCTCTGGAATAATATATCTTGTCTCCCAAACCTGGAAGCTAGAAGACCAGACTTTCTTTTCTCCCAAGCTCTCACCAACTCTGCTCCTTATACAGTGAAATATTGCGTACCTAGTCTCCACTAATTTTTTTTTGCATAAGCCACTTATGCAAACAGACTTTAAGCCATGGGTTGCACAAGTATTCTTTGGGAGTAAAAATATTTTAAGTATTAAAGGATGGAAATAAGCTAACTTTTACATTCAGAGCAGGTGCAGCCCTATGTAATTAAGGCATCAGCATTTCCTTTCTATGCCTTTTACCCAGAATATGCTGAGTTCCATCATGTTTTCAGGAAAAACTCATATGCATCCTTCATGCTGAATGGGAATACTATATTTATGATGTATTGGAAAGAGTTCTCATTCTAACTAGTTATCTGATGCTGGGCAAATCTACTGGGGTTTTCCATTTTCCTCATCTACAAAATGAGATGATTGTATTATGTAACTTCTGGGATCATAGGATCACAAATTTAGAGCTAACAGAGACCTTACAGTTTATCTTCCCTTGTTTTTCATGTGAAGAAATGAAGCTCAGTGAGGTGATAATCCTAACAGGTGGGATTATTAACATACTCATCTCGGAAAGCAGCAATCTTTTCCATTGATCAAATAGACATTTTTGACAAAGAAAGATAATGACAAAAGTGAAAGGGCTATAGGAAAACAGGTAAATTAGTGTACTGTTAATAGGCTTGTAATTTGATTCATGGGTTCTGGAAAGCAATTTGGAACTATGCTCCTAAAGTCATTAAACTGTATAAACCCTTGAAGTTCTATCACCTCTAGACCTAAATCTCTAAATCCCTAAGAAATAAAAAAGGCAAAGTTCTTTTTTGTTTCATTAAAGATAGGGAAAAATATGAGGATATCCATCAATTTGGAAGTGGCTACAAATTATGGTATGTAAATGCAATGGAAAAATGATCAAAGAGAATTTCAGAGAAACATGGAAAGACTTCATGAGCTGATGGAGAGTGAAATGAGCTGGACCAAGAAAACACAGTCAACGCAATTACAACATTATGAAGGCATTCTGAAGTCTTTGAAAGATTTAAGATCTCTGAAGCAAAGACCAAAAAAATTCCAAAGAGCTGATGATGAAGCATTCTACGCACCTTATGACAGGGAAGTGATGGATGCAGGACCCAAAATTAGACATATTTTTTGGACACAAATTATAAATCAAATATAAAAGCCTCTGCTTTGACACTTAGTCATTTATAATCTACCCCTCTCTTACCTTCCCAGTGTTCTTATATATTACTTCATTCTATGTACTCTTTGATTTCCTGGTTTCCTGGCTATTCCATGAACAAGCCTCATCTCATGGCATTTTCCCATGGTGACATGTCTGTCCCCATACTTAAAATGCTTTCTTTCCTCATTTTTGCTTACTGGCTTACCAGACTGCCTTTAAGTCCTAGCTAAAATCTAACCTTTCATAGGAAGCCTTTTGTAAAACCTCCTAATTCTAATTCTCTCCCCTCTTTTAGTTATTTCCTTTTTCTGCTGTATATAGTTTATATGTATTTGTTTGCTTCTTTTCCCAATTTAAGATTATGAGCCCCTTGAGATTACATTCTGTTTTTTACTTCTGTTTATAGCCCTTGGCACACATATTAGATGCTTAATATATGTTGTCAGTGGAGAAATTAGTTTTGTTTAACTATGCATTTTTGTTACAAGGGTGTTTTTATTTAGTTAGTTTTAGTTTTCTACTTGGGGGATGGAGAGGGTCTGAGGAATATAAGAGGGAGAAAAAACCCTATTTTTACTCAAAATAAAAAAAAAATTAAAACAAACAAATTATTCTCTTATGAGGATAAATGTCACCTAATTTTAAATGAATATGGAAATAAAAGTCAGTGCAGTCACCAGAAGCAATATTGTAATACATGTAATAGATATGTAACCATGTCATTATTGCTTTTTAGAACATTTGTCAATCTTTGTTTCCAGACATCATGCTACTATCTAGGTTTTTGGCTTCGGTTTGGTTTGCTTTTTGTTTTAATTTTATCCATCTACAGTGACATCTATTATTCAATGTGAAACCTAATTCTTCCTACTGAGAAGGGCACAAAGTTTCTATCAAAATTTTTCTTTTCTTTACTCTTCTCATTTCTTTTTTCTCTTCTACTCTCTTTTACTTTTTGCTTTTTTTTTCTTTTGCTTTCAGAAAAGAAGAAAAAAATCCACATATGTTTCATTTTAGAATAGCCAGAACTTTATAGGTTCATGTTTTTATTCCTCCTCTGTGTATTTATTTATGTTCAGAATAACAAATGATTGAAATATAAAGAGGTCAAAACTAATAATACTACCTATTGAATAAAAAGTGGGCATAGAAAGCATAGAAATAGCATAGAAAGCACATAAATAGCATAGAAAGATTTTCTTAAACTGGCAAGTCTCTATGGGAAATATTGAAGTGGCTTTTATACATCTTGCAGTGATGATTTTTGTTCATTGTTCCCCCTTTATCTTTTAAGAGAAGTTGGATGATTGGCTTTTATGGTTACAGTATTTTAGAAAGGTTGGGACGCAAGGCTGTCTGATGATCACACAATTGTGTGCTGACTTTCGGCTCCTGTGTTCCTGCACTGAAACAAAAAGACTATTGTTTTTAATATAATAATAATACAAGGGGGAGGGGTGGAAACTACAGGTCTTTCCTCTACAGATAGAAATTTGGCTTCTATTCAGGCCAGAGAGAGCTAACAGAGTACATTTCCTTCAGGAAATGCGTTTTAGTGTTTCCCCTCACCCCCTTTCATTTCTTAACACACTACAAGGAATTACTGAAGATGTTTTAAAGGCTCTAGAAAAATTAAGCAAGGTGTGTAGAAGCTTGGAAGCCAAAGTGATGTCTGCTTTGGCACTCAAAGACATTTGTGTGACTTGTTAGGGTTCTTTTCCCCAATCATTTTCACCTAAAGTCCTTACTGGGTTAACCTGACAAACTTATATAATTCAAAGTATCACTGAAAGTTGGAAAAGAGAGTCAAGAGACATCAGGTTATTAAGATATTTTTATTTAAGAATTAGGAGAGCTAGCAATGAAAACAATGTTGTCAGGAGAAACAGGAGGACTTGTTTAAATCATTATCCGTGAACAGCAAAATGTTTAGCATTTTCCTAAATGTCTAATTACTTAAAGGGGAGAGACATCCAATTAAAATACACTTTAGTACCTTTCTCACCTCATCTTTTCTCAGTTTGCAGATCTTGGAAGCCAGCCATAATTACTGAAACCCAGTGCATTTTTTCAGGTATCAGTGGACATTAGGGACAGTGAATATGTTCAATAGCCAGATGTTATAATTTGAGCAAACATTTTTATAGAAGAAAATAGGTAATAGCAGACATTATAAAATTATTAAAGTTTAGCTAAATTTCATATCACAAATACACCTCTGTGTTGCAATGGAAAAGACTACTAGATAGATAGATAGATAGATAGATAGATAGATAGATAGATAGATAATGTTTCTTTTTTTTAACTCTAACTGATTTATGAGAGGAGTAAAGTAATCAAGGAAAATGGAATTTTTCCCTCTGTAGCAGACACCAGATAGCAGGTATTTTTTATCCTTTGTTTAGATTTTCAAGTACAATATATTCAAACATTCTACTGATATCAAAGGAAAATTAATCAGATTACTACTAATCATGGGAAGAACCAAGAGGAAAGGAATTATCCAAAATGTTGACATCAAAAATAACAGATCAAACATTGAGAAGCCTATGTGGTATATAGTACTAGTTGCTAGATACTAGATAATTCTAAATGTTTTCCTATCAGTTCATACTATCATATTTTAATTACTAATCTTCCACCTTTCCTTTCCCTATCTGCTCCATCTCTCATTCCATAGTTTATTTTGTAAGAAGTGTTCTAGGAAGAAGATTTTGTCATGGGAGCATATTTTCTTAACAAAAGAAATTGAAAATCAATTGAAACCAAGCTGTTATATTTATCCTGGAGAAGTATACTATGTGCAGCTCTACTCCTCCCTACCTCCAATAAAATGCCTTTTGGAACAAATTGCTAACCAATGACTATAACCTGAAGTATATGCAGGTTCTGGGGGGAAAATCTCTTAAAGCCTTTTTAGTACTTTTCTGCTTTAGGAACCTGTAAAGTTTATTTGGCAGAAGAAAGATAGGCACAGGGTTTGGTTGCACACCCTAATGATGATAAGACCACATTTCCCCATAAATGTTCAGCAGGAAAGACTGGAAGGTAGGTTAGTGCTCCACTGTCATGTCTAATTAGAAAGAATCAGTACCAGTTCCTGACTAAAATTGTCAAACAAAAAGAAAGAGTTCAAGGTATAGCCAAGAGTAATTGTGCTAAAGGAAAACATCAAAAGCAATCAGGTTTTATATCCTGCCTTGACATATACTGCTTTTATGGTTTACAAATGAGGAAAGCATCCAAGCTTTAAAGCACCTCCACAGTAAATATTTTTCCTCCCAAAGGTATAATCCAAGATTCAGTGGGATCCATTTTGCAGCCTGGTCAGGATTATAGAACTTCCTCAGCTGCATGAAGTGTTTATCAGCTTGGCCAAATGAATGCCAAAAAAATAAGCAGAGCTGAATTGGCACAGAATACTATGGTGGTGATGGTGTGTAATAATGAGATCCAGAGCTCCCCAATGGAAGACTTAAGACACTGTAGATTTGTTGTTTTTATTTTAATTGAATTTTTATTTTAAAGTGTACACATAGTAGTTGAATGCAAAAATAAAGTCATAATGTTTCACAAATCCTAGCTGAACTGAAGCAATTTTCAGGAAAAAGAAAAACTGTACAACATAATCCTGTTTTCAATAATGCCCACTGCTTTTAAATAGTGTTTCTCTTTTAAAGTGAGATTAGAAAAAGAGCAAATATATTATGTATTATATATATATATGTTTATGTGTATGTATAATATATAGCTATATGTATGATTATATATGTATAAAACTATATATTATGCATATGTATGTATATATATGTATACACACACACATACACACATAAGGCAGCTAGTTGCACAATGGTTAAAGCACTGGGCTTCGAATCAGGCAGACTCATCTTCGTTAGTTCAAATGTGACCTCAGATCCTTACTAGCCATAGACAATTCACTTAACCCTCTTTGCTTCAGTTTCTTCATCGGTAAAATGACTTGGAGAAGGAAATGGCAAACCATTCCAGTAGCTTTGCCAAGAAAACCCCAAATAGAGCCACAAAGAGTCAGATACAACCAAGATGATTCAATATCAACAACATGTACACATACACACATATGTATATATACATACACACACACACACACACACATATATATATATATATAGCCACTTTGGCTACCACATGGATAGTGTCCTAAAAAGAATGAAGCTTTGCCCATCATGCAATCCGAGTACTGGAGAAATGTAGGGAAGCTAAAGGGTATATTAAATGTCAGCACCAGTACTTCTGCTAATGCCAACTGATGAAAGTATATATTTGATGGTGGTATGAGAGACTAGCCAGTAGGAAATACCAAATAAGTATTTTTGAGTGCTTAGCATAGTGGAGAAAGTCTTAAACGGTAATTCAGGATCACCTTGGTTCAAATCCTATCTCCATCTTAATTGTGTGACCCAGAGAAGTTTAATTAAGTTCTCTGAATTTGCTTCCTCAGCTATCAAATGATGATCTTGGACTAGATATCTTGCAAGGTCATTTCCTGCTCAACCATGATCTATATGCTAGAATGAACCTATTTTTTCCTGACATTGATATTGACTAAATTGTTGATAAATGTTAGCAATTAAGAATTGGGTAAGCATTAGCTTTCAAAATTGATGAATGCAAATTAAAAAATAATATTTTGAAATATAGCCAAGAAACTGACTATATTATATATTTAAGAAAAATTGTTGATTTTCATTTCTAAATATTTGACAACATCCATTTATATAGTTAAGAAACAGGCAAATTATTTCAATTACATCAATATTTCATGCAAAGCTGTTTGAGGGGTTTTCCCCCTAATGATTATTTAGCTAATTATCTCAGTTTTTCACTTGGTTTTTCAAATATAGATACATAAAAGAAAAAGGGAGATAAAAGAAGTAAGTAAATAACAGAAAAAAAAATGCTTTTCTCTAGATGAATGAGGAAATGAGAACTATATTAGAATCACCACTGCTGCTTCATGTAATTCTTGGGCAGACAATAGTGAGAGAAATGCTATTCAGATGGCTATTGTTCCCCATGTTCCTGGCAGAGTTCACTCCTTTTATTTGGAATGACAACAAACCAAACATTTCTGTATTAGAGGGTCAGGTCAGTGCACAGACACACAGACACAGACAGACAGGCAGACACACACACACACACACACACACACACAGACACACACACATACTTTGCCCTCAAGCTCCACTTATATACAGAGATGCTATCTTTTCTACTTAGGGACCATTTTAGCAAATAAAGTCTAAAACCTGTTTAGTCCTGTTTCTACCTCTCCCTTCCTAGCTCCTCATCACCATCATCCCCCTTTCCTTCTATCTAGTTTCCCTTTTTCTTTCATGTATTTTAATCTTTTCAATTCATGAATTTTTCCAGGAATTAAAGTCAAGCACATCAAACTATAATTTACAGAATCTAACTCATTTCCACTTTGTAAAATCCAGATTTTTACCTCCTTTTCAATGCAGTGGTACCCTTCTCATTCTCCTTGAGCTTTCAGAGATCAACAAAAACTACTTTATAATTATAGCTGCCAGTTTGCGTGTGGGGGACAGCTTTTGTTGTGGCTGGTTTGAGGATTAAATGCAATGTTGGTCAAGTTCTTTGCAAAAAAAAACTTTAAGAATTTCTAGTCTGGTAGAACCTTTCAGAGATTGTACTCTGCTTTCATAGCCTTTCAAAGAACTAAGTGTTCTTCTAATCCCCAGTGAAACATCCAAATAGGGCTTTTTAAAGGAGAGTTGTTGGTATATATTAAATTTCCAAAACCTCATAAAAATAGGTATTTTAGCTTCTCATATTTGACACATTTTACTAGTGTAACCTTATTAAAATTACAATGAAAAGGTCACAATTGTTTTTTTTTTTAAAGTAATTGATTTTCTCCAATGTTAATCCATAATTTATGAAAGCATACTTATAAGTGAGAAGAGTAAATCATTCAAGGGAAATATTTGCTTATAAGTTTTTTCAATTTAATTTTTTGAGACTATGTATTTCTAATTCACCTAAACTGGAAGTATAAGCCAAATCCCACTAATGATCTACATAAAACCTTGACCTGCTCAATTTTTCACATGGGCAGATTCACTCCTCCCTAGCCAGACTGACAGCACAAGCTCATCATGTTGGGTGCCAGATTGAGGGGGCAGGGCAGATATCTAATCAGTCCAAATTCCTGTAGCTCAGAACTCTAGAATTCAAGAAATCTATCAGTCACATCCCAGATAGCAAGTCATTCCAATGCACTGCTGGTTACAAGATCTTAAAGAAAGCTAACTGCCTGTAAAATAATACACAGGTGTGACAGAAGAAGCTTATGTGCTCAGTTTTTTCAGAGATGAATAAAATGAAATTTTAGTCTACTTTTGAAAAGTTAGTTATTACTTCCTTTGAAACCTTTAAGTGGCAGGGATCAACCATATCTTAGAGATATATTCCTCTCTCTGTGTCTTGCACGTTGGAGATATTGAACAAATATCTTTTGGATTTTAATGTGTTGAGTCTTAGGGGAAAGAGAGAAATCTTAAGAGATTATTTTCATGAACGGTGCATTATTTTTGATCTATCTACTCTCTCCCCACCCATATCCCCAGAATTACCCAGGGTTAAAGGGTTAATGACAACCACAAAATTGGTGCAAGGAAAGAATTGAGAGTTTGGCATACTGGGTATATGGTTGCCAACCAGATTACCCCCTATGACTACAGTCATTAAATATCTTGGTACTTGGCAATTCAGAAAAGACAGCATTACAAGAGCTGTTAGCTGCAGGGGGCATGGCTGCCTTAGACATGACTGACTGAAGATGCTCTCCTGATGCCTGGGTAATTCACTATTTTTTTTTCCTTTCAAAAATAAACTGAAAGAAGTACATAAAAAAAATTTAACCCTCTACTATCCCTTTGCCTTGGCAACTTAAAAGTAGTGACTCCTTTCATTTTTCTCAAATGTATAAAAAAGGATATTCTAAAAAATTTTGGACTTGAAAAGGAAACTTGGGGAGGAGAGAGAACAAGGACTTATTCAGCTTCATTCAAGGGTGTGAAAGACTTTGTGCTAAGCACTTTATGAATACTGTCTCATTTTTTACTCACAAAAACCCTAGGAGGAAGGTTTTATTATTACCTCTATTTTGAAATTGAGGACATTGAGGCAGACAGTGATTAAATGACTTTCCCAGGATCATACAGCTAGTAAGCATCAGAAGCTGACTTTGAAATCAGGTCTTTCTAATTTTAGACCTAGCACCTTATACACTGAACTTCTTTTTTGTACACATGAGAAAACTAAAGACCCAGAAAGAGAAATTACCTGGGCATAGTCACACAGAGCTAGCTAGTGGCAAAGTTGACATTTCAGTCTTGCTCTCTTCTCATTCCCTTTCTGGTGCTTTTTCCTTGATACTATCTTTGTGTCGTTTGGCTTGCATTAGTGGTGTTTTTTATTCCTTTTGTAGTATTTAGATTTCATATACATATTTATATATAAATAAGAGAGAAATATTTACCGATTATATTTGTAAGAAATTAGTGCCTATCACCGAGGATCTAATTAAGTAAAAGAATAATCAAGTCTGATCTCACACTTCAAATGATAAACTACAATTTTTTCCTGTCACAAAACACACTATACCAGCTGTTTAAACTGAGGTTAATTCTTGTTACATATACCAGAGAGGACTTCTGATTATGTCTTTCTCTAAGAAATACTCTGTGATACTCTTATACATATGATTTGTGTACTCTGTAACTGAGTTATGTCCATGATTAAAAAAAAAAAGTTTCCAGCCTCCTATTTAGAGCTTAAGAACTGTTCTTCTTAAGCTGACTTTTCTGCTAACTGAAGCAAAAGCTCACAGAAATAATATCCCTATTTTTTTGGTCAGAAGATGGTAGGTATGAGAGATGAATGTATGACATTGTTTTTAATGTACATAAATCTTTGAGAGAGAAAGAGAGAGAGAGAGAGAGAGAGAGAGAGAGCGCATAAGACATTTTCACTAACAGTTACCATTTAAACACTGTGGTGGGGAAAAGGGAGAAATCTGTTTTTAAAGAACAAAAGGAATATGCTAATATTAAACAGAACTGGGAAATAAAATAGGAATTATAAATTAAAGGATCATATTAAACATATTAAGCTTGTGAATATTAGGGCTTTAACAAATAAATGATTTGTCCATTGTTTAATTTTGTAACATAGAACAAACTGACACAATATCTGAGTTTCAAGCAATTTTTCTCTACCAGTCATTGACTAAATTCAGCCATAGTTCCAAACTACAAGCACAATAGTGACTTCACAAAACAGTAGTCAATCATTCCAGGATGTGAATTTTCACGTAGTCTTTTCTTAAAAAACAAGTTCCTTATTTTAGAGAGAATTTCACTCTGGCACTTTAATATTTTTCTATTAAATTAGGCTTTTAATCCTTTTGCATTATACAACTACTCTCCCACCCAATTGCCAACTCCACTCTCAACCCTATTGTTGCAACTACTTTGTTCCTGTTGGCAAATTGACAACATTTTTACTGCTACTTATCTCATCAATTGAAAGGAAGCAATGAGAGGAGATGTCCCTAGGAGGGGAGAAATCATGAATTAACATCTTTGAACAGGGCTGGACTCTAATGCAAAATAGTTGTATACCCTCCTTGGAAACAGAATTGCTCACTAATGCATTATACATTCAAACTTGTTAAGCCCTTTAAAACATTAGTGCTTTTATTAAAGTTGTTAACAACTTCCATTTAACTGTTTCACATTAACAGTGGTTTCTTAGTAAAGTGGGGTCCTTTGAATTAATCCCTCTTTAATTAGAAATCCATGAAGGTGATTAAAAAAAAAAAAAACTTCCACTGAAAGGACTGTCACTTTTATCTTGAGTTAAATTTAAAACAATGAAGGCTACTCATTCAAGAGACCATGAGTCTTTAAGACTGAAGATGGTTGTATGAGATTGATGCAAAATTCAGACTTTAGATGGAATAATTTTCATCACCTGCGGAAATTGCTTCCTTTGCTTCATGCATTTTTTTAAATTTTCATATTCTTCCACTTTCATTAAACCTCAGTTATCTGCATTAAATCAAATGGCTAACAAATAAGTTTGGACTAATGCCAATAATTATATGTGAGAAATTATTATTTGTGTTAAGTGCATTTGTCATAACTCTTTCATTTCAAAATGCTTCAGTACAACTATTAAAATATATTTATTTGTATTCTTTTAAAACCAAGCATTTGGAATTTTAGGAAGACATAAAGTCTGTATCTATTTCACAAGTTCAATGTTAAATGTAATGAAAAGATACTTGTTCAAAATGCTTTTATGCCTTTGATTTTAGTATTTACTTGAAATTATCAATTTGGTTAGGAAGCAATTTAGAGAGTATGCAATCAAGTTATTTTTCTCTATAAAACATTCATTATAGTAATTACTTCTAAGAACAGACATAAAAGTTATTGAAATGTTTATTTTAGACTTTTCCCTCATTAATATAAAAAAAAAATTCTCTGAAGGGCAGTTAGTTGGTACAGTGGATAGAGTACCAGCTCTGAAGTCAGGAGGACCTGAGTTCAAACCTGGCCTTAGACACTTAACACTTTCTAGCTGTGTGACCCTGGGCAAGTCACTTAACCCCAGTTGCCTCAGCAAAAAAATAAAAAAATAAAATTCTCTGAGCTAAGAAGAAATTAAAATAAAACTAGAAAATACTGAGACAGAAGGACTTTAGTTTCAAGCTGTTGAGCCCTATTATGAATGAAACAGATTCTCTGGGCTCCATGTTTCTGCAATGTCATCACCATCAGCAACTTTGCTGAATTGAAATCCAAGACAAATCCTAGTAATACAACATGAAAACATAGCATAGTGAAATGAACCATGGCTCCTAGGATCTAGCTTTGGCCAAACACATTAGCTACATATGTTATCTATGTCATTCACTCACTTTTAGATCTCTATATTAACTCCTTCACTAAGGGATTTGTATTTTTTCCCCAAAATCTCTTGTAGGTTAATTATTTTAAGTACTGAATAATCCATATTTCTGTGTTGTTTGTTGTTATTCAGCATTATGATTGGTGATTGAAGATGATTGTGATCATGATTCCTTTCAATGTGATCATGATTCCTTTCAATCATGTCTAATTCTTTGGGATTTGGAGATTTATTTTTTGGCAAAGACACTGGAATAGTTTGCCATTTCCTTCTACAGCTCATTTAACAGTTTTAGAAAATGAAGTAAGCAGGGTCAAATGACTTTCTCAGATCACAATTCAATAAGTATCTAAGGTCAAATTTGAATTCACATAGATGAGCCTTTCTGACTCCATGCCAGTATTCTGTTCATTGTACTACCTACCTGCCCCTCAGATTTTTACAGTATCTTACAATTAACAAATCCCTTTTACTCCCAATCACAGTATAAGAAAAATACCTTGTCCCTCTCCTTTCTGCCTCACCTTTTTTTTATAGATAAGAAAATTGAAGCAGGTGAGAAGTGATTTTGCCCATAGTTATAAGGTTCCCTCAAGGAGATCAAACATAAGTGTCCCGACACCAAATGCAGTACTTCCATTCCCCCTTTGGGGGACACTTAAAAGATCATTGCAGTGCTAAATGTAGTTCTTCTGGGAATAATTCTGAAACTTGGTTATGTGGTATTAAAGTAGAATATGCTGGGGGCCAATTTATAGCATAATTTTACCTATTTTTTCTTTCCAACTAAGTGAATCACAGTAACCATCAGAAAAGGCTAATTCAGACAGAATCACAACAGCCACTAGAGGATTGTACAATGCTGAATGTAACACCAAAAGCATTGTAACCTTTTGGCATTCAGTGTTGAAGTAGATAGTGAACTGAGAAGAATTTCATTTCATTAGAGTAAGCATGGAACAATCAATCCTTATATATATAACTTTTCTTTTAATCCCACAAGGATTTCAGGGCCTTTCATGACAGTAGAATTTTAGCAAAGTTAGTATCATATGTCTTTTTAGGAGAATGTGTGAAGATCATAGATTTAGATATGGAAAGGACCTAAAGACTATCTACTGTAATCCTCTCAGAAAATTCAGACCTACAGGGGTGAAGCAATTTGCCTAGGACCTCACAATGATATATTTCAGGATGTGAACTTAGATCTTCTCAATTTACATTCAGAATTCTTTTCCTTACTCCACAAAGCTTCCAATGAAAGGAATTTGGCTCAACAATCATACTTAGTTCCAGATTCAACAAGTCTTTGTCATTTCTGTTAATTTATCATCATTGTTACCTCCCTACATATTAATATTCTTACTTCAGAACTATTGGAGTTATTTGATTTCATAGATTTATTTTTAAAGTAAAAAGTGAGATGCTTCCTCCCATTTTAAATAATCAATACCTTAGTAAAAATCTAAACTTATAATTATTACCTTAACCAAACAGGGTATAAATTTTAAGGACATTTATACCCTTAAGCCTACCCAAAGCAATACTTCAACACTTGGTTATAACATGGAAACAATGTTGAGTCTTAAAATCTATATAAGTGAATATGTACTTTCTCCACATGATACATTTTCTGACGGGAGCTATCAAATTTAAAAATTCTGAGTAAGAACCCAGAAATGAATTGCATAGTCTGTTGTCTGAGATCAACCTAGATAACTTTTAAAATGTTCATCACCAGAATAGTGGACAATAAGAATAGACTATTTTGGCTACAGTACTTAATGGAAACTAGATACTAGGTACAGAAAAGTTAGCATGTTAGTGGGAAATTAGAGAGTCAAGTTCAAAGTTAACCTTCATTCTTTTCACATTTTCACTGAATCATCTTTTCCAGTTAAGTTGTGAATAGTATGTGTCCACTAAACATTTATACAAATTGTAGTAGGTTTTACCATCATTATACTTTTGTCACAAGATAAAACATAATACATTTGTAGGGATTTCTAAGTATGGCATCTATGAAGAGCTACATTCCCTTCGAAACAGCACAAGGAAAATTATTGATCACATTCTTCCTGTGGAGAGAAATTTCTGAGACTTTTTTCAACTCAACAATGGATTATTTGGTGATGATGAATTTATCTTTGAATGCATGCTTTTTCTGTTTATTTTTCAAATTAATGGAAAGGTAAGATCAGTTTAGACTCATTTTCCAGAGATTGTTGTTGAAAGAGAGGAACAATCTCATCTTATTCCTTCTTAAGTAATGAATCTTGGGGGAATATATTTCTATACCTTTCAGTAATTCCCATATGACTCAGGTTATAAGAATCATGAGTCACAAAATTTATCCTTTGCTCTAAAATAAATTTAAAAAATCATTTCAATGCCTGTTTTTAAAAGTTATTTAACTTTGTTTTAATTTAGTACGCTATTTGACTGTGACAGGGAATTTAAAGAGAACAATATCATTTTATCATGCATTTATAAAACAGCTTTTTTCCTTTATTTATTTCATGACAATTTTTTGATTCTTATTTGTTTAATTTTTAATTTATGTAATAAAACAAGCATTCCATAATATAGTATAATAATAAAAGATGATTATACCTTAATGTGCAAATCTATCATGGACACAACTTTTTATTCTTCTTAAATATATAACAAAGATGTCATGTAAATTTCTTTTTTTTTTTCTGGTTTTCTTTTTTTCCTATCCCCTTCTTTAGAGATGTCTACCATTAGACACAAATATGTGTCTATAGTATGGGTACCATACCATATATGGGTACATATATATGTATTTGTATACACACATATGCATGTATGTATATATGTGTAAATCATTCCATACATGCATCTATTTATCATTTTTTTCTCGATGCAATTTGCATATTCCTTCATAGGTTCTTTGTAGTTAATTTGGGTATTTATAATAGAAAAAATATCACTTGTTTACCCAGAGTTATTCTTAAAACAATATTGCTGTTACTTTATACAACGTTCTCTTTTCTGCTCATTTTGCTCTTCATATTTTATGCAATTCTATTCATGTTTTCCCCTTTACTTTTAAATATTCCCTGTCTATATTCCAATATTTAATTATTGATATGGACATGTCAAATGTGAAAAATCATTATTTGGCAACAGAATTTAGGAATATACCTTTAAGTAGAGTGAAACTGTTCTATCCTTAGTTTACATTGGGCTGTACCTTAAAGAGTTATTTTTTCTTCTCATAGTTTAAATTACAAACATACTCTGGGATCATTGGCCCTTTTATGTACCCTTCATGTGCTTGCCATTTCCTTAAAATAAAATCTTAATGGGTGAAAACAAAAAAAGTCAAAGGTCTCCTTACAACATATTTATAGGCCCACTTCTGTTTATTGCTCATAATCACTCATGTGATTTGCTTTGTTACCCATTATTGATTATCTGTGTGTGTGCATGTGTGTATGTACACATATACAGACATGTATATATATATATACCTATATATATATATATTGAATATGCTTAATCCTATATATTGACTATTTTTAGGAAATTTTCCCCAGAACATTAAGAAGAATTAGATTTTAGATGCCTTATGAAATATGTTTAATTCTGAGTATATCTGAATCAGGTTAAATACCTGTATTAAAATTCAAAATTAATCAGTCACCTGAATCAAGTCTAAAACTGTATATTTGGAAAGTTCTATTATTAGGAAATACTTATATTTCAAGCATGTGAATATATTGAAATATTTAAACAAAAAGAAAAACAAATAAAATAAAATTCTACTGTGCTGTTGTTATGGTTGTTTCTGAATTTTTACTGCATTTTGCTGCAACAGCAGAAACAACTATGGAAAATGATTTCTGCATTTTGATACAATAGTTTGGAAGACCTAAAATTATCTCTAGTGAAAATGGGCAATTATAACAAATATGTTGCATTTTAATAATCTTTCTCATGCTATGTTATAATAGTGTGCAGATTTTCCCTGGGTATGTCATGAATTATACAGAACTTACATTTGCAAACATATGCTCCTGACTGAGTCTCCCATGAATTGGTCAAAACTTAGACTTTAAAATCACATGAGCCATTACTGTTATTGCCATTCTTATGGCTAAGATAATAAATACCGTACTATGAGCAATAAACAAATAAACTTTGGGCTCACTGACTGAAAAAAAAACACATGAAAAATTTGTCTGAAGCTCTCCTTTGACCCATAATATTCATTTAAAAATTATTATAATTGTTTGAATTAATATATATGTATATATACATATATACATATGTAACTCCTTTAGCAGACTGTAAGCTCCTGAGGGAAGAAGCTATGCCATGTTGCCATGTTTTCTTGTCTCTATGTTCCAAAAACTAGAGTAAAATATGGTCTCTAACACAGAGAAAAACAATAAATAATTATTGAATTAGAGTTTTTAATTTGATCATTGTATTCCCTGGTGAACCACCATGCAAAACAGGTATGTTGTGATGAGTTTCCTGTACCATATAAATTGCTACAGAATATACCCTCTACTTCCTCATCTACACACCAATCTAAAATCACATAAGGCTCATAATACTACAAAGAAAATTTCTAACAGCGCAGCCACTTATGAAAAAAAGATTAAAAATAAAATGGGTATCAAGGCATCTTTTTATTTTCCAAAAGGTAGAAGATGGAAAATACTCCATATGACAATATTATAATTTTACTTTCTCTACTTTTCTGAGCACAGTTTCAAAGGGTAAAATATAAATAGGCCAGTTCTGTATCTTTAATAATATTTGCTATTCATTTACCCTTTATGATCATAAAATGTTTTGCATGTTTTATCTCATTTGAACTCTACAACATCCCAAAGAGGTAGTTGCAAGCATTATTATGCTATACTTTTTGCCTTTTGAAAAAGAAGTCCAGAGTTGAACTATTTATTTTTTTCTACTTGGGAGCAGACTAGATAGTTCATCACTAGTTTGATCTTGGGGTGATGAATTCAGAGGCCATAGCTACTCTCAAAGATCATATAGATGATACAATGAATAAAGAGCTGGACTCAGGAAAATCTGAGTTCAAATTCTGCTTCAAAAACTAATTAGCAGGGCAGTTAGGTGGTGCAGTGGATAGAGCACCAGCCCTGAAGTCAGGAGGACCTGAGTTCAAATTTGGTCTCAGACATTTAACATTCTCTAGCTGTGTGACCCTGGGCAAGTCACTTAATCTTAATTGCCTCAGCAAAAAGCAAAAAAAAAAAAAAAACTAATTAGCTATGTAAATGAGCAAGACAACCTTTTTCAGCCTTAGTTTCCTCTTCTGTAAAATGCAAATGATGATGACACTATATTTTTATGAAGATAAAATGAGATTATATTTGTAAAACACTTCACAAACTTCAAAGCAAATGCTAGCTGTATGCATTATTATATAGCAATTGCTATCTGAATTTGTAGAGAGGATATCTATAAAGATGAAATTATATTTTCTAGGTGTGTTTTATAAATAACATAACAGAAATTAAGAGAAATTTGATAATTTGTCCATGGTTATCCAGCCAATAATTGATTTTTTTTAATGACTCTAACCTTAGATTCATGATGATATTGTCCACTAATGTCTTCGTTCTTGGATTTTTATTTATTTTTGTTTGCCTTCAATTGGTTTAATATTAGAGTCCATATGTATTTTTTCTAATTCTTTATTTTATTTTTTTTTTTTTTGCTGAGGCAGTTGGGGTTAAGTGACTTGCCCAGGGTCACACAGCTAGGGAATGTTAAGTGTCTGAGATCAAATTTGAACTCAGGTCCTCCTGATTTCAGGGCTGGTGCTCTATCCCACTGTGCCACCTAGCCGCCCCTTATTTTTACCAATTCTTAAAGTTCTCAATATCCATTATAGGCATTGTTTTCTATAACTAGAAGAGTCATTTTTATTAGACAACCCTATTTGTTGACCATACATCTCTTTTCCTACCTCTAGGTATATGTTCAAGTAGTGAATATAGTCAATAGTGTTAGGTTTAAATAAAGAGCAACTTTTAACAAATGAAGCAGTTAAGGTTATTTCTGCACTTACACTGTTGACTGAAAACAGTTTTCTTTAAATAAGCTTATCATTCTTATTGATTCATGGATCTAGAGGTAAAAGTGTTCCTTGGAGTAAATGAGTCCAATCCCCACCCCCATTATATAAATGAAGAAATTAAAGAGCAAAGAGTTTATTCAAAGCCACATACCTAGTAAATACCAAAGGCAGAATTAGAACCCAGGACTTCTCTTCCAGGCTATGTTCTCTCTATTGCCTGTTTGGAGTTCATTTGCTTAAAATTCTAAGAATGTATAAATTCCATTTTTCCCACTTTCTAGTAGAGAATGCCTAGACTTTTTGTTTGGGGGGTTTTGTTTGTTTGTTTACTTTTTAAACATCTAGAGTTCTCCAGAAAGCTTCCATTTAGACTTACAAATGAGTTAGCCAGATTAATGGCATCAAGGCACTTCTTTCTAATATATTCTTCTGCTTTGTCAGGATATGATCATGTGCATGAAAACATTTTTTATAATAAGACCCTTTTGACACATGTGTTAACTAAACTTTTGGATGGCGTCCAAGACAGACCAGGGTTGTGAAAAATTACTCTGTAAAGTAGGTGATGTAAAAAAGGTTTCTGTGTATATACTATTGCTATTGGAATTATTGACTCTGACCCCAAAAACTGGCATCGGTTTAACTTTTTCCTAAGGAGAAAATAGCTTTACTGTCTTTTTTGAATTCTTTAAAACCAAGATATAAGGAAATACCTTTAAATGTAGTTAGTAGTTTCATTTATACATTTATCGTAAGTACAGATTACTTTTTATTTGAATTACTAATAGAATTGTTAAAATTCTTTAAATTCTTCTGGATTTATAAGGCCCCTATGATACTTTTAAAAAAAAAAACGATTTTAAAATTGATTTTATGTTTAGCACTTTAGTTGTGCTATCTTTCACAAATAAAGTCTGATATAAATCTTTTCTAGCTTCATTGCATATTACTACCTAACACCTGTGACTACTGCCACTTACTGAAGCGGTTAATTGGTCTATTCAGTCTCCCCCAACCATTCTCTGTATATTCTCTGCTTGTCTCCTTGTGGTCACTCTATTTACTATTTGTAGAAAATCCTTTCTTTCCCCACTTTGCTTATTTAATTTATTTTCCCCCATTCAGTTCTGCAATATAAAGAGGACAGAACCAATGGTAGAGAGAACCTAGATATGAAGCCCAACTTCCATAATTATTAGCTATGTGATGCTAAGAATGTTATTTGACCTTTTGGATTCAATTTGGATTGCTGTCTATTAAATAAGGATATCACTGCTCATACTGTTTAATATACTAGTGTATTTCCATGCTTCCCAAAATTCTTGTGAGTGAAGAACATCATATAATTATAAGTTTCTTGTTGCTATCCAGAGCACTAATTAGGATAAGTTGCCTGGGGCATTCTTCAGAGCTTTAAAGTTTAAAGAGTATAATACTCCTTCAACAGGAGGAACTGCTGGTATTAGCTTCTAGTAAACCAGGATGTTTAAGAAGTTACCAAGAATAGACCTTATGAGCTTACCTTAAGCCCAACTTTTCTGCTCTTTCTTAGCAGTCATCTTAGTGTCTTGTTCAAAGGGAGGGTACCCCGAGGTCTCTCCTCCCCACTTCCCAATAGACTAATGTTTCAGGGTAACTCCCTCACAGAATCTTGTGGACCAAGCCATCTCTGAACTCCTCAACTGCTCACCACAGGACCAGAAGCCAGAAATCCTAGCTTCAACTTTGCCAGCTTCCTCTAGTCATTAATTACCTTTCTTACCTCAGATTTTTTATGCTGCTTTTCGTCTCTCTCATGTAGTTATCAAGTACTTTTAATCATACTTATTTCTATATATGGCTTACCCTTCTTTTAGACTATAGATCTATAAGAATGATGATTATGTTTGTGTAAATCTTGTATTTCTCCCAGTGTCAAGCCCAGGTATCTCTCCCAAGTAGCACTTGATGTTTGCTAAATCTTTGCTTATTTGAATATAGAGTGCATTTTTCAAATTTAGTTTCTCCCTAATTTAAAAGTACATGCATGTGTGTAATGTTACCCAACAGATAAAGTCTGAGATCTAAATCTGGCCTCAGACACTTACTAGCTGTGTGACCCTGGCCAAGCCACATAGTCCTATTTTTCCACAGTTTCCTCATTTATAAAATGAACTAGAGAAGGAAATGGCAAATCACTCCAATATCTTGTCCAAGAAAAGTATCTTTGCTAGAAACCCCCTCTCCCCAGGAATCATGAAAAGTTAGAAATGACTAAAATAATTCAACAATAAAAATATTTTTTGATCCAAACTATCAAACTTTAAAATTGTATCTATGATGCCATTGGCTCAGATTTCAGCCAAAGGAGAGCTTTTTTGAACCTTGATGCTGTCAAGCAGGTATTAAATTGTCCTCTCAATCTTGATCTTGATAAAAATGTCTTTTTTATCTTCATTCAAATCATTGTTATAAAGAATTCATGAAAGATCTCTCTAGGTTGACATAAATCCATTAATCAAGACGTTTTGGTAAAGTTCTTCAAAGAACAAAAAATTCTCTTGACTGTGTGATGGATGATTCACGTTGTCTTTTTGTGTATGTATGTGCATGTGCATACACTCATGTTTTCCACAAGGATCTCATGAGAAAGTTTTTAAAAGGCATTGAGGCATTACATCAAGAAAAAAAAAAAAACCCCACTGCATCTAAAGTCAGAAACCTGGGTTCAAATTTTATTTGTCACTCACTATTGGAGCAACTTTGGCCAGGTGACTAAAAGCATTTGGGTTTCAGTTACTTCAGTAAGATAAAGTTGAACTCTAGGGAATCCACAAGCCTATGAATTCCTTGATGAAATAAAAATAAACTGCAACCTTTTAGAGCATTGCAATCTAACACTATCAAAAAAGGAAATGAGGCTAATTTGGCATAACTTGTTCTTAGCAAACTCCATTATACTTTATTTAAATTAACAATTGATTGTCCTTCACAATAGAGTTACAAAGAGAACAGTGATAAATGAATTTGTGCATTGTTTTTGATTATTAAACCTTAAAATCCTTGGCTTAAATAACCCATTCCAGTCATTAGCAGTAAAATGGAATGGATCATGAATATTTCACTTATTGCTGTATGCCCCTGGGCATACATTTAGCCCTTTTTACCTCAGTTTCCTCATCTGTAAAATAAGTTATAGATGGAAATGGCAAATCACTCCAATATCTTGTCCAAGAAAAGCCAAAAGTGGTCACAAAGAGTCATAGGCACGACTGAAACAACTAGACAGACAGCAACCAAAACTATGGAATTTTTTTTGTTTTGTTAGATTCTGTGATATTGAGAGATAGAGAGGATCTCAGGAAACTCATGTAAGTATACAGTCTGCAACTGTAAAAATAGCAGGGAACACAAAATGAAGAGACTTCCATTGGAGTCCCAGCTTAGCTATGGAACCCTGAGAAAAAACTTCATCCTAACCTACAAATCTCAATCTGTTCCTAATTTACATCATGTTTAATTTGAAAATAATCAATGTATACTTATTTGTTTATAAAATATTAGCTCCTTGAGGATAGAGACTAGTTTTTTTTTGCATTTGTATCTCCAGTATCTAAGCATAGTGCCCCAGTACATAGTAGTAGATATTAACTAAATACTTATAAATTGCTTAAGAAAAGCTTCTTCCAGTTTTAAATCTATGATCCTTTGATTCCCCAGGCTCAGTTTCCTCATCTATAAAATGAGGCAAATTATCTTTATAGTAGTCAGTTAACAAACATTTGTTAAACACTTAACTATGTGCCAACCATTACATTGAACTCAGGAGACACAAATACCAATTCTGTCTTCAGGAAGCACATATTCTAATGAGAGAGATAAGATAGACACATACACACACACACACACACACACACACACACACACACACGGGGGTGGGGGGAGGGAGGAGACAGAGAGAGACAGAGAGACAGAGAGAGAGAGAAAGGAGTAAAGTAAACACTGAAGAGGAAAAGGACCAGAAAAGGCTTCTTTCAAAAAGGCACATTTTATACTTAGCCATTTTCCCTGCTTGGTCACCTACTTAATTTATCTTCAATACTTTCCTTTTTGATGAAACAGACCTTCTGGATTCTCAAAAGAATGTGAAACCTCTTGAAGAGATTTCCATGTAGTTTCAGAAAGAAATTAGAAACCTAAAAGAAATTAAAAAATAATAAATGGAAAAATTTATGGCCTTTCAACAGAAATAATTAGAGTAGAAAAACTTTAATTCACATGATGAGGCTCTCCAAAGGAATGAGAACAATAGCTTAGAAATATAAATATGCTAAAGAAAGAACAATCTAGAAGAAGAGAACAAAAATTATTCATAGTAAAATAAAACAATCTTTATCCAAACAAAACATTAGGATGTGTAGAGACAAATAAAGAATCAGAAGATTTTGACAAGTCAAAAATCCTAAACGCTATATTGCCAGAAATGATACAAAAATTTCACCCAGAATGTCTGAATATAGATAACAAAACACCAATTGAAAAACATTAAGTACTTAACTATGCCAAAAATCAAAAGAAAACTCAGTTTGCCACCAATAAAAGGGAAAATACTGCAACAAACTTCAAGACAAAATGGTTAGATTGAATGATTCCAAAAGAGAAAAAAAATCTACAAATGACATCGAGCAATACTTTTAATATATAAAAAATAAAGGAAAGGAAACTAGAATAACGCAGAAACTTTAGAAAGGAATGGAACAATATATTTTCAAAAGTGAAGATGTAACCCAAAAAGCTATAGTCAGCAAACAAATCTAATTATCAATTTAAAAGATAGCCAATCACATATGAAAGCTTTTTTTAAATAGTCCAGGTGAAAAGTGATGAGATCCTCTACTAGAATGGTGGCTATATGAGTGGAGAAAAAAATATTGTATGAAAGATTTAAAAAGTACCAATGGAAATATTTGGCATCAGATTGGATATGTACAGTCAGTGAGAGTGGGGAGCCAACGGTAATACTGAGACTGTGATACTTGGTGTCTAAGAATCCAGATGGCAGTGACTTCCCCAGAAATACGAATCTTAGGAAGAGGGGAGGGTTTTGAGGGAAATATAATGAGTTCAGGTTAAGTTATACATATATGTTAAGTTTGAGATGCCTACTATTTGGCACATAATTCAAGACCTATATAAGACTATTGGTAATGGAAGACTTTACCTCAGGAGAGAGACTCGGAATATATATACAGAGCTAGAAATGACATGCAAAGAAATGATAATGCACCTATGAGCACTAATGAAGTCACAATACAAAATAGTATATAGGAAAAAAAGAAGAAGACTCAGGGAAGGAATTAGGAGGACAGACAAAGTTAGTATCCATGACTTGGATGAAGCAAAGGAAACTAAATAGAAGTGGTTCCATAAGTAGAAAGATGTTCAAGAGAGAGCAGTATTATGAGAGACTGTCCAGGAGAACGTGATCAGCAGTATCAAAGGCAATAGAGAAGTCAAGAAGGATGTGATGTTTGTAAAAAAAAAAATTAGATTTAGAAATTAAGTGACTGCTGTAACTCCAAAGAGCATAGTTTCAGCTGGAGGCTCAAGACAGACATCGGATTACAGAAGGTTTGGAAATAAATTGGACAGTTAGATGGCATTGCGGATAAGGCACTGAACCTAAAATCGTGAACACCTGAATTTAAATTCAGTTTCAGATACTTACTAGCTGTTGTGACCCTGGGCAAATCAGCACCCCTGTTTACCTCAATTTCTTCATCTGTAAAAATGATCTGGAGAAGGAAATGGAAAACCACTCCAGTATCTTTGCTAAGAAAACCCCAAATGGGATCTTGAAAATTCAGATAATATTGAAATGACTAAACAATGGCAACAACAAAGAAATAAATTAGAGGAAGAAGTGGTACCTAGTGAAGATGTCTTTCTAGTGGGGATAATTAGCAAATAATTAGCAAATGATTTTTTGGGGGGTGGATTTTTGTTTTGTTTTGTTTTTAACATGGGTAAAACACTTAGGACACCATGTCTGACTGGAAGAAGCCAATAATATGAAAAAAGAACTGTGTGTGTGTGTGTGTGTGTGTGTGTGTGTGTGTGTGTATGAGAGAGAGACAGAGAGAAAGAGACAGAGAGAGACAGAGACAGAGAGACAGAGACAGAGACAAAGACGGAGAAGGAGAGACAGAGACAGAGAAAGGAAGAGACAGAGACAGAGAGGAGAGAGAAACAGAAAGAGACAGAGAGATAGAGAGAAACAGATAAACAGAAAGAGGAGGAGACAGAGAGAGAGGGCCAAGATAATTGAGAACAATCTGCTGAAGAAGATTGGAAGAAATGGATCTTCATTTGAGATAGGAATGATGGATAGAATGGAAGAAAATGTCTGCATAATGTAAGAAAAGGAAGCAGAGGAAAAAATGATAGTTAATAGGGATAATTAGATCAAATGAGAATTTTTTTGGTGGATTTTTGTTTTGTTTTGTTTTTAACATGAGTGTGATACTCAGGACACCATGTCTGACTGGAAGAAGCCAATAATATGGAAATAAGAATTGTGTGTGTGTGTGTGTGTGTGTGTGTGACAGACAAAGAGACAGACAAAAAGAAAGAGGAGGATAGACAAAGACATTTTTCTTTTTATATAAATATATACATATATGTATGCATGTGTGTATACATATATATATCAAGGTCCTCAGTAGAAATGATAGGGAAAGGAGTTGACAAGAGGCTTGAGGAGGGAGCTAACAGTTGGAGTAAAATCACAAATTGATTAGGAAGATGCAAAAAGACTGCCTTTCTTCAGGAAGGGCACAGTTGAGATCATGAAACATGAAACATAACTTTATACTAAACTGCTAAGTATGGTTTAATGATTTCCCCCAGTTTTGTTCAACAACATGCAAATAAGGGCAAAAGTGATAAATTAAGGAGTTATTAATTTGTACAGATCTACCAAGAGGTCAAGATACTGAAGAGAAAAGGGTGTAAACAATTACAGCTTGGGAAAGAATTGGTGGAGAGTTTAAAGGCTGTAGTGAGAACAATAACAGAGTTAAGGCTTATAAAGGCACAATATAAGGAAAAGTGAAGTGATGCAAGACTAAGATTACATAAAGGAATTTCAGAGTTCAAAATGAAAATGGAACATATGTAGATAATGGAAAGATCTATGTGTAGTTGAAGTGGAGTGAAATGAGTAAGGAACAGAAAGTAAATAGAGTAAGGAATTGAGAAGTGATAGGAGTTAGGGTATCAGTTTTCACAATAAAGTTTCCTTGTGTGAAGGTAGTTGTAGAGGTGAGAAAAGCTCTGAGATTGGCAGGAACTCATTAAAAAGGGAAAGAAATCATAGGTTTGTTGTGAGCAAAGCACTTTATAAATATTAGAGCCCTAGAGAAATGGAATGTTTTATTGTTTCTATTAGAGTTATGGTTTTTTAATGCTGATTATGCACATCCCAAAAATTCATGAAAAGGAACATATATGTAAATGGATACTTTAAATAAATATGAATCATTTTCATTGGAAGTTTCCCAAATGCAGTCAGTCTTTAAATATTTCATGCCAACTTGAAAAGTGCTGCTTTATCAGGTGGATTGCCTTCTTAGAGCACTGTCTTTAATATCAAGGATTTCCTTCATTTTGATTTTACTGGTTGTATAGAGGCGCCCTCTGCTGTTGTTGAGAGACTTTAATAATTTCAGTTTTCCAACAAAACTACAATTTCTGAGAATTTCATTTTCTCAATTTAAAAGATTTTCTGTAATTTGTCACTTGAATCAGTAGACAGAGTCTGGGCTGTCTGCATGGGACAAGTACATTCCTAAAATGCTGCTATAGTCATTGTTTTGACTGGATGATTCAAGTTACACCATTTGATTATTAATTACAAGGAGAAAAATATTTTCTCTAAATAAGTATGCATTGCTAATCATATTTGGGAATATTATCTAAGATTGAAAGTAATTTATAACTGAAATCTACAGGACACTTTAGTTTTGGATCTTCTGAAATTTCATGTATTGTCTAGTCAATCAACAACTGTTTTAAGTCCTTACTTTTGCCAGACTGTGTTAGGTGCTAGGGATAAAAATGCAAATAGAAATGGGCAGCTGAGTAATACAGTGGATAGTGCACTGGATTTGGAATCAGAAGACCTATCATTTTCTCCCTGAGACACTTACTAGCTGTGTGATCATGAGCAAAGTGATTTAATGTCTCTGTGTATGGGTATCCTCATCTAAAAAATAAGGAAAATATTCCAGTATTCCTTCACAGTGTTTACTTTTTTCTTGTGTAGGTTTTGCCTTTTAAGGAATACTTAGAGTCCAAGTTTAAAAATATTTGTCAAGTCTTCTTCCATAACACTGAATGTGCAAAATTGAATAATAGCTTTTGATAAACTGTGCTTGCTTTTCAGACTTGAATACCTTGAAAAATGTTGGCATGAATATAGGGTATAAATTACAGATTCTTGGGAATTTGTGGTGAGAGCATGGTAGTAACTACTTTTCTTCATTTCAATTAGCACAGATTGATGATCTAAAAGAATCAATGTCTATGCCTGGAGCATTTCAGCGTTGAGCAAAATAATAGCAAAAATAAAGAGAAAAGGAATAGAACCAAAAAACATGTAATACAACATGTATTTCACTAGAGTGAAATTTCAGTTCCCAGTCTTCGAAGTGTCTAGTGTACTGCACTCAGATCAAGGAACAAAACAAGGCAAATATTAGTAGTATTTTAATTGAAGGGTGTTTGTGTTTGTATGTTTGTATATGTTAAGTGCATGTATGTATGTGTACATGTATATGTATATTTATTTTTGTATCCCCCACTTAGCCCATAGCTTGCCATGTTACGGACACTTAAAGGTTTATTGCTTGGCAAATCAGGGATCTGGCCCTGCACAATTATGTCACTGACATGGGTCGGGACAGGAAAGGGGATATGTTTGCTTTAGATAGGGATGGAGCCTTCAAGCAACTCATCTCCTCACTATGCTGCTTTCTCTCTGCTCTTCATCCTCATGTTCCCCAGGCCTCCATAGCACTTCTTGGCCCTGTTCACACAACACCACTGCCCCATCTCCCACCTTCTTTCCAAATCCCCTTTATTTATTATCTTCCTCCATTATGTTTTGATTTTCTAAAAATGGTTCACTCATGACCTCAAATTCAAGGGTTCTTTTTTCTTGAACAGTTTTCCTTAGTAAACCAAAAAATCTATAGAGAATGTGGAGGAGAATGCAAGTAGAGTTCTGGACACTTGTAAATCTGTAGAAATGTAAGCATCTTTTCCCTAAAAAATCGGATTACTTTCCAACTCAGGTGTCCCCATATCTCCCTGTGATATAAATTGAATCAATTCCTATCCAACCTATTATTTTTGCTAGATATCAAAATATTAGGATGTATAAAATTAAAGTATGCTACTTACACAACTTTGTTTTCAATGAAAAAAGACTGAAAGATCCTAGGAAAAATGCAGTGTCTGTCTGGTAAATTCAGGTATAATCAAATATTTTAATTGGAGTTGTATTACACAGTCAAACCCTTTATTTAATAGTGAATTTTCAAAAAACCCTAAGTTGATAGTTACCTTACATTAATCATTCTATCTCCAGAATTGCTCTGGATCTTTGTTTTTGTTACATTTTGTTTAACCTTGTCATACATAGTTCTTTCCTTATTACGTTCATCTGTCATATTTTCTTTATCATGCCATAGCATTTTCCCCATCTATTTCTTTTTCCTTCTCCCCCTAAAAATTATTGACTCTGCAACTACTACACTGAAACTACAAAACTACTGTATGTTATACAAGCATTTACCCAAGTTTCTTATGCCTAAAAAAACTATAACTTGGAAAACTAAGGCACTGGAAATCCCTCAACACTGGAAATCCAAGACCAAATCCTTAAAGTGAAACATTGATACTATTATTCTTTTCATTTCTGTATTTTTCCTAATACTGAATCACCCAAATAACATATGGTAGAAATTTAACAATGAAAACCATGTACAATTTTTTTTCATCTTAAATAATATTGGTTCTCTTTGCTCTGAATTCAGCAGTCAGACTATAAGTATGTTATTTTCCACTCACTAAATATCTATTCTCCTGGAAATGCCCCTGAACAAAAATTACCAATAACTATTCTGCATAGGGGCTGTTATTTGGAAACTTGAACAATGAGATATATTTTTGAGAATGTTACCACTTTTTCAGCTAATAGTACTGTTAGGCTTGAATGCCTTTCTTGTAAGGATCTCTAAGTGTTTCTATCCTTTCTTTTGTTATTGGGCCACAGGGAAAAATGACAATTATCACATTTATCTGACTGATATTGAAAGTTATAGAGGAAAACCTAACAACCAAAAGAACTACTGAGGTTTCTGGATCTAAGTCTGATATCTAGTATTTATTGAATTCTAACAGGATACACCGTATTACACTAGATAGCTATTCACTCTGGTTGTCAGGCTTTTTCCAAATAATCATCTATAGTTTTGGCTATGTGTGGTAATAATAACAATAATAATAATAAAGAGACAGAGAGAGCATTTAATAGTTTTGTTCCCATCATGAAGATAGAGAAACTGATTCAGAAAGGTTCATGAAATTCATAAAAAATGTTAAAGAATTTATAATTAGGTAGCAAGGAGACAGTATGGTAGAGCAGAAGATTTCTGAGGTTTCTTTTGCTTCTGAGGATCCATGATTTGGTGAAAACTAAAAACAGTCATCATTTCCATTTTCCCAATCAATTCATGTATCTACTGTCCCTTAATGCTCTTTTGCATTAACAAAAACTCCTTTCAGTTTGCTGAGTCTTAAAAAAACAAACAAAAAAAAGGTGGCATAGGAATACAAAAAGAATTAGGTTTTAAATTTATGTTTTAAAACATTTGATTGATTTGTGACAATGGTTCCTAACCATGGAAACAGAAAATACTTGCTAATGGATTATGATTTATTGACTAAGTAGGTGACATTGTAGAAAAGACTTTCTTCACCAAAGGAAACAAGGTCAGGAGAGAATAGAATCCTGCAACTTATGATTCATCTCTTAGATTTAGTTAAGCCCGTACATGTGTTGAGTTTGAGGCAACTTTGTCAGAAAAAGTTCAAAGTAGCAGAAATAGGCAAAAGGATCCAAAAGTAAATCTGCTGTTTACCTCAGGAAAATCTCCCAAACACTCTGCTACATCAAATCAGGGTAGCCAAGGCAAACTGAGGCTGTTTGCTGGTAATGTGGAATTGTGGAAATGAATGCTTAAGGAAGAACAATTAAGGAAATTGTTTGAATGAAATATAAAAGGATTAAGAAAGGAGAATATCAAGAGTATGGCTATGACTGTTGTCTTCAGAGAAAATCTCTGGCCAATTTTAAAGTAAGAAAATAAAATGAAAAATTGAGTCAGGAATAGACACCAAAATGCATTCGCTCTGTAAGAATGAAATGAGGGAAGAAAAACTCCAGGATTGGTTTTATTTTCTTTCTTCACGAACAGCTTTTATCAAGAGCACAATTAATTTTTGCACTAAACTTGGAGTCAGGAGCCCTGGATTCAAATCCTAGAAAGTTTCTGCAACTATAGGCTGGCTGTTCATGATGAAATTAAAGAAAGATGTGGGCAAGATTAATACAAAATGGACAGGCTTCAATGTTTTGTGACTGACATTCTAGGAGGTAACTTCCAAATTGATAAGATTACAAGTCCATTTAAACATAAGTGACAGTGGGCAAATCGCTATTCTGGGAATTCATCATCTTCCTCACCTGAAAAAAATCTCACAGGATTTCAGTGGGGGGTGTGGTGGAGTGGGGAATGCTTTATAGAATTCTACATAAATGCAAGTATAATTATAGACATGTCTACACACATAAACACATTGTGTGTTTTGAACCATACACTAATTTGAAACCAAAAACATTTCAATATTTCTGTCACTTGTTTCCATAATGCTCTAAGAAAGATATGTTCAAAATTAGTATATAAAATTAGTAAAAACAGACAAGATTTTAATCCTAGTATGAAGATTAATTTATCTTTAGCAACCTGGTCAGAGATTTTGTTTTCATAATATAATGAGTCCTATTTGTTTTATGTCCTCAGGCAGCACAACAAAGGATCATGATTTTGATGCTAATTAGCTATTTTGGATAAAAATTTTACTCAAAAACAATTCAAGTATTCACAAGAAGTAAATTTATTGATGTCATTCTTAGTACGAAAGATCCATAAGTTTTTAGAAACTAACATCCATGTTACCATGTATCAAATTCCTTCAAAAAATACTTTCATGATGAACACTAGGCATAAAGAAGAGTATTTTTTAAAAATTCTCTGGTAAAGTTTACCCATTGGACACACACACACACACACACACACATTTTGAGGGAGTTAGGTAATTAATAGCTCCATATTAAAGATGAGATAAGTGAAATCTAAAAAAAAAGATATCTGGCATTTAAAAATAGAAATGCTTGCAATTGTAATAAGTCTATAATTAGTGGAATTTTAGACTGTAAGACAAACAGAATAAACTACCTCAGGCAGTATGGGAAAAATACTTTTGCTGAGATCAGGGGTGGGGGAAGGCTGGGAAGATGGTAATGGTATCTACTTCATAAAGCCAACCTAGTCTTCAAGCAGTTTGGGGATCATTTGCTTAGGATTTTAATTCCTTCCCTAATAGGGAAGTACATTTAAAAATCAGATGCTGCACAATCTATAAGCTGAGAATCCTCGTTTACTTTTCATTAAATTCTATTTGAATTGGGGCAGCTAGGTGGTGCAGTGGTTAGAGCACCAGCCCTGAAGTCAGGAGGACCTGAGTTCAAATATGATCTCAGACACTTCCTAGCTGTGTGACCCTGGGCAAGTCACTTAACCCCAATTGCCTCAGCAAAAAGCAAAAAAAAAAAAAATTGTATGTGAATTTTAGTAGATTTGCAGGATTTTCAAGGACTTAAGTGCTCTCCTGCATGGTTGTGTCTTTTGAGTTATTCTAAGTACTTTTGAAACTCATGGTTTATCTTGCTATATGATAATGATGGATCTGAAAAAAGATTTGGTCGAAGGTTCTGTTCTGTAAAGGTCCATTTTTCATTAGTATGTTCATTGATATGATTATAAATGTGTATAAATATATGTTATATATTCATTTTTAAATATATGATTATATCTGTATACTTACATATACATAATGCAACAATAGGTTAGGCTCTAAACTTTTAATAGGATAATAGAGTTCTTACTTTTCAGGTATGGATAAAATAATGGATTCAAATTGTTATTACAGAGACAGTGTGACTAATGTTTAGAGTGCTGAACTTAGATCCTAGAACATGAAGATTAAAATGCTATTTAAGACAGTATCAACTACACATTTTAAGAATGAATCACTTCATCTTTCTCAGCTTCACTTTTCTAACCTGTATACTCGGGAAATACCTGTGATATTTACCTTTGCAATTTGAAATGAAATGATATAAAGTTACTTGAGAACTTTTAAATATTACATATTTTTCAGTTTGTTTGTTTTTTTCATTTGCATGAAGAATTATTATTATCCTAGATAGATCCTAGTTGCTTGGCTATTTTAATGGTGACATACTGAGAGCTGAATTTTCTGAGTCACAATTACTTCTTATTCATTGACTACATCATTACTTTTCCACTTCTTTTAAGTTGTTAATCACCTAATTCCCCAAAAGCTTTCATTTCTAGAACATTCAGAACTTTAGTCAGTTTTTCCTTTCCTTGTAGATATTTGCATAGGTAAAAACATAAGATAAGAAGAGTGTTAGGTGGTACAGTGGATAGACTGCTGAGCCTGGAGTCCAAAAGTCCTGGATCCAAATCAGATCTCGGACATTAATTTGCTGTATGATACTGGAATAATTCACTTCACTTCTATTTTCCTCAGTTTTCTCAACTATAATGAGGTATAATAATAACACCTGTCTCCCAGAGTTATATGAAGGTCAAATGAGTTATTATTTCTAAAGAGATTAGCTTAGAGCCCAGCATATAGTAGTAATATAAATTATTAATAATTATTTAAAATATTTTTATTAAAATTGATGTTAATTATTAATAATTTATTAAAATATTTTAGCAGCAAAACTCATGTATATACACTATTGCCCCAAAACAGAAAATAAAGTAATTCCGTTATCAATTTTTTTTTTCAAATGAGATTTTTTTTTGTATTTGTAAGAAAAAGTATTATTTTTTCAATCAATAAACAATACGCTTTTGGCGGGTTTTCCTCTTTTTGTATCTTCAGTGTTTGGCACAATGCCCAGAACAAAGTAGATGCTTAAAAAATATTTATTGATTATTGAATGACTGTGCCAGGCACTTTCTATGCCCTGGGGATACAAATAATAAGAAAGACAGCTCTTCATTCAGAGAAGAAAACATACAGAAGAAAAAAGAAAGGCGTGGGGAGAGTCTTAAGGTAACTTGAGGTTTCCTGAAGGCATGGTGAAATCCATTCCAAAGACTGCAGCTGGTGGGCAATGAAGAATTGGCTGACCTGGGAGCCCTTTTTAAAAGTAGGCTTTGGGAGGAGTTCTTTGATCAACTTTCAAGCAGGCCGAGGGGCAGCAGGTAAGGACGGTACTAATGAGCTGTGACTACCAAAGCTGCCACAATCTAGCAAGATGATGAGTTTCATTGTGATGACCTTTTCCGGGCCCATGCTCTTGATGGAGTACAATCCAAGAGGTGAAGCTTGTGGAAAAGTGGTAATAAATCTTTATTCTTTTGCCATCCCACTTAAGTGATTAGAATGCCAAAACTAGAGTCAGGAAGACTTAAATTTAAATCCCACTTCTGAAATGACTGGTTTTACTAGTTATTTAACCTTTGCTAAGTCAATTCTGGACCTCAGTTCTGGACCTCAGTCTCTCCATCTGTAAAATGAGGTTATCAAACTATATGATCTTTAAAGTCTCTTTCAGCTCTGAATAAATAATCCTATATAATGGATAGATGTATAAATATTTATAATATAATATATAAATGGATATATATATACATATATATGTACATATAAATTGATTTAAAGATTGCCCAAAGTTGGCATACTATTGAGGACATCATTTCTCAGCAATCACATTCTCCAAGGAATTCAGCCACAGATTCTTTATTTTAATGTAAATGTCACTGATTTCTCATATTGAGTTATGAACTTCTAAGCTACTTAGGTGCCCTAAATTCAGAGTCCTTTCACTCTAACTCCCTGATTGCCTATTTCCCTTTCTCTGCCCCTTTCTCTCTTAAGTTTGTTATTCATACCCACCTCCTTTTATACTTCTGTCTTCAAACTATATACTCCCAATGAGTCATTCTCAAATATATTTACATAAATGTGTTTATGTAAATTAAGGAGCAAAATATGAGCTTGAAGACATTCAGAAGTGCTTTTAAATGTATTCCACCCATCTCATTTTGGATGGTTCCCAAGTTTTTTAAATAACCTTAACTAGCTAAAATTACTGGAGTGAGCTCATGAGCTATGCACCCTGGGTCCTTAAAATGTGCTGTTCTCCTGTGATATCAAAACTATAACAAAAAGGACTGCCTTTGCCCTTGAAACATCTCCCTGCCCACAATCATCCCTCACTTAAAATTGGTTTAGTTGAGCCTTATGAGCAAAGTGTATTCATTCCCCGTAATATAATGCTATCAGCCAATAAAGAAGCCTCCCCACATTCCTACATAACCATTTACTAAATTGTTAAAAATCCTCATACCAACTCCAAACCACATCCCAAGACTGGGGAAGTAAGGAACAAGAAAACCTCAGATCTAAGACAGTTCTAGTTTTTCCATTATCCTCCTTTTCTCATCAATCAAATGTATAAAAGACCCAGTCATCTACATAGAAATGAAGAACTTATGTGAATTTTTTTTCTAATTGGTAGAAATCACTAAACTATTTGGAAATATGAAGATCTACTTCAATTATCAACCAACCTTTTATCTTTTTAATCTAGATTTGGAAGATATGATTTAAATGGTTAGATCAAAACAGAAAAAAAATTCATTAAACTTGTAAAAATTACTTTTTGCCTATCTTTTCGTTCCAAAATGCTTACATCACTAGAACAGAACAACATCACTAGAAAGGTTTAGCTTCTGATAAATTATGTGAAATTTGCACAGGGAGAAATTGGGTGAGTAGAAAGGGAACCTCCTGAAATGTAAGCACAGTAATGTTATTAATAGTCACTAATGACTATTAGCTAAATCCATGCATTCCTTTTGGTAAATAATTATCTAATTGGTTCATTGGAAATGTATTCAAAGGATAATTTAGGTATTCCTTTGTATTTTCCTGAGTCTTTCACACTTCTTATTTAATAGCAGACCCTTCTCTTGAAGTTTTTGAAACAGCTTAGCACTAATAAACACTTATGGCCCCTGCTCATAGCACTTAAAACCAATCCCTATGGTCTTCTCTCATTAGTGCTTCCTGAGCAAGTTAAGAAAAAAAAAAAAAAAAAAAAAAAAAGGTCCCAGTTTCTTAGGATACAATACACCACAAAGCTCCAGCCTGAGCTGAAGCTTCAAATAGGGAAACAAGGGAAGTATGTCAGCAAGAGAAAAGGTAGATTTTGGGCAATAAGGAAAATTTTCTAAGGAGAAATTTTCTAAGGAGAAATATATAAAAAATAATTGTCTCTCTGTACCTTGATTTATATTATAGATTTGTACCAGGAAAAAAATCAATCTTTTAAAATACATTATTTTTTTTGAACACAAAGAAAGACTTCATTCAGGCCTGTAATAAATTCTCTTGGAAAATTAAAGCAATTTTTGTAAGCAAATAATTACTCCTTTCATTTATTGATTGCATTAATTTTAAAGTATTGTTTGAATAACACAGAATGTGAGCATAGTAAAGAAAGTTTATCTGGGCGTCAGGAAGACCTGGTTCAAGACCTATCTCTGACAAATACTAGTTATGCCACCCTGGAAAAGGAACTTAGCATCCCAGTGTCGATTAGTTAATACTTATTAAGTGCCTACTATATGCCAGGCACTGTTTTTTTTTTACTTTAAAGACCTGACTAGAACATATTTTTGTGATCAGTGCAGACATAATGTCAAGACAAAATTTAAAAAAATACAACTACCATAAATCTGCTTCATTTGAGTTCCAAATCACAATCAAAAACAGCTAACCACAGGATATAGTTCAATTTTGGGAAGATTAAAATTGTTTTAACAAGACCATTTATTTTTAGTTGGTATTGACATCTCAGACAAGCATATTCAAACAGAAACCCAGAAATGATAATTCCAGGCAAATATTGGAATCCCAAGTTTAAAACAGTTTATTTGGACCTCCCTCTGCTAACATTTATTGTCTAATCACTTCCTATGAGTTTTTTTTATATGAAGATATAAAGACTACTAAAAAAAAGAAGCCTAGAAATCATGTTAGTAAGGGGGATATAAGATGTCTTTTTAACAGCTTTGAGTCTCAGAACTGGATTTTTGGAATTATAGACTAGCCAGAACTAATATTGGATCTCTCAGAGCTGGTTTCCAAACCTTAATATTGAAATCAGACAAGCATGAGTAGTACAATTTTCTGAAGGCCAAAAACCAAACCAAAACAAAAATTGTATTCCTTTCTTTCCTTTATGGCTTTTAAGACCTTGCCAGTATATTTTAATATGATATTTTAGAAGTCTGCGGCTATTCTGATTCTGACAGGAAGAGCACCATAATGTTGAGTCTACAGTCATCAATTTTATTCTAGGGTATGACTGTGTACTTCCCAGGTGCATGACCAGTAACACTTATTCCCTTAATGCTTCCCAGCATTGCCCTATGCTCCCCCAGGTTGGACTTGAATCTAGAGTCAGTATCCCTTTTACTGCCATTCCTTGTTCTCCAGATAAAACATAATTAATGTATCAATGAGTTTCTCATCTTTGGGGACTGAGATAAATTAGTTCTTACAGTCTTCAGCCAACAGAACTGAACTTCATTTAAAAACAATCCAATAATATTTATGGCAAATAAAAAATAATATTAATCAGATTATAATAACCACTTATATTAGCATTTAAATTATATTTTATCCAAATTAAGTAGGTGCTATTATTATCTATATCTATTTTTACAGATGTAGAAACTGCCACTGCAAGAGATCAGGGGACTTGCTCAAAAGCAACATAACCTATAACTCTAATTGCCACTTCAACTTGATAAAATGGGGAGAGCTCTGATGTTGGATGAAGAAAATTTGAATTCATATCCTATATGCAGCCCTAGCTATGAAAACTGTATCTCTATAGCTCCATTTATTAAATTAATTCTCTACTAGAGGTTGAACATAAAAACAAAAACAAAAACAAAACAGTCCTTGATATCAATACCATCATTGAGGAGAGCCAACCTACACATACATAAGTTTAAAAAGTGTATATATAATAAGAGAAAGAGTCAGAGAGAGAGAGAGAGAGGAGAGGATTGGGAAGTGCTTCAAAAAGGGTAGGGACAGCTGGGCTTGGAAGGAAACTAGGAATTCTTTGATGCAGAGGTAAAGAAGTTGTCCATTATGGACATGGAGAATAAGGAACAAAGAGCTGGAATACTGTATACATGGAACAACTTGAAGGACAATTTGACTGCAGTAAAGGTGGAGAGAATCTAAGTTGGAAGGGTTTTTAAATAGTTCAGGCTAGGGGTGATGTAGACCTGAACTAAGAGAGGTAGTGTATGAGTGAACAAAATGGATAGCTGACAAATACCTGAAAATAAACAGGATTGAATAGGCTTAAAAATAATTAAACTTTTGGGGGGGTAGGATAGAATCAAAAATGAAAGATTAAAAATATGGATAATAATGTCTGTACTATTTTATCTAACAAAAAAGTTGAGTGAAATGTACCTTCTTCTTTCCTAAGGGAGACAGGCAGATAGACAGACATGTATATATATGCATTTATATGTGTGAATACATATATCTATATTTATATATACATCTATTAGTGGAAACAATTATTGTCTGAAATTAACAAATCCAAGGATTATTGGAAGGAACTTATGTTACTGTTGCATCCATTCATTTATATATATATATATATGTACATATATATATATATATATATATCAGTATGGTTCTGTGTTCCATTTTATAATGAAAGCCAATTGGTAGACACAGATAGGGAATCTGGGAAATGAATTTGGGTACAGAAACTCTCCACATTATTATTTAAAAGTTTTGTATATTTGAAATGGGATAGCTAGATGAGCAGTGAATAGAGTGCTAGGCCCAGTCAGAAAAACCTGAATTTAAATCCAACCTTGGATACTGCCTAGGAAGTATGACCCTGAGCAAGTCACTTAATCCTGTTTGCCTCAATTTTTTAATCTGTAAAAAGGAGCTGGATAAGGAAATGGCAAACCACTCTAGTATCTTTACCAAAAAAACCCAATGGAATCACAAAGAATCATATGTGATTGAAATGACGGAACAATAAAATATTTGCAGTACTGTGTACCCATTCAATTTGTCCCCAAATAGTAACTCTGGTAATTTAAAAGTTGAAGGCAGAAAATGGAGTTTAGCTATCAAGTTGAGTAAATATATTCCTTAGCAAATCATTACTTGGGGGTATGGGAAAGCACCTCAAAATAAGGGAAGAATAATATATAAATATACATATACATACATACACACATCCCTCACACAAAAATAATTGATTCCTATGCCTTGAGTTCTCAAAAACTTGCATAATTTAATTAAGTTTTAAGAACTGACAATTTGATTAAATTATCAGAACTAAACATAACAAATATTAGCTATACTTACTGTTTAGGAGTTTTTATTAGAGTAGAAATAAAGGAAACAAGTCTCCTTTGAAATGGCAAAATAAATTTCCATCTTGTAGAGGCTGCAACTCTGAACTCTGAGAAGGCAGAATCAGGACACTGACTTGAAGGGCAAAAGATGAAAAGGAAGCAAAAAAGAGATGTTTCAAAAAGAAGATAGGAACCTGCTAGAGTAAAATTTCACATTGGTCCTGTGTTTGTCCAGAGCTGTAGCCTCAATGAGCATACCTCTGAAGATCAGCTTATTTTATTTATGACATACTGTCTTTAGATTGCCCGTGTACAGAATAAGTTTGGGAGGATGCACATGGCAGCCTTCTCCAATCCAATACTGATCATAATGTTTTGCAAATAATATTTCACAAATATATTTTAACTGAATGAAATTGATTTGAACAAAGATAAGCATCTCTAATTTCACCAATTCCTCCCCAACCATCTTAGCTCCTCTCCTTCTGAGAAAAGGATTATCAGATCTCAGAGACTTAAAGCTATAAAGAAACTGAGTCCATATTTTTCATTTTGCAAGTGATGAAAATGAATCTCAAAATGGTGAAATGACTTTGTCCAAAGTCACCCAGGCAGTAACTAACATGCCCAGGATTCAAATCCAATTCCTCTGTTTCCAAACATTGTGTTCCTTGCAGGCTGTGTCCTGGGGAAGAAAAAGAAATCACAGGAGGAGGAAGGATACAAATGCTTCTCTCTACCACCAATGCTTCTCCCTCTTTATCTTGAATATAATATTAAGGATATTATACAAAAAATTCTAAAATATATGTATCAGTCATAGATGCCAAAGGTCTTCTCTAAGTATTGTCCACTATCTCTGTGTTTGTTATAGGCATTTGAGGTATTTTTGTAGTTTCCCCTTGGGTCCTTGGTTGCAATGAAATCTTCATAGCTTTAGAATCCATAAAATTGACAAATCCATCAACATTTATTGAGTATCCAGTATGTGTTGTGAAGAATATAAAACAATTAAAAACAAACAAACCAGATTAATTTAAGAACATTTAGAAATCAAGACACTGACATTTCAATGGATCTGTGGGGTACTTCTTTCAGTAATCCATTTATGTCTTTTCATTTTGCTTGACTCCTCTCAATAGGATGGAGCCCTCTTTTGAAATTTTTTAGCATGGAGGAAATGTCAGTAGAAAATATGCCTTTCCATCAGCAATCCTTGACTATTGTTATATAATGACAGAAATTCCTGTTTTTTCTGATTATTCATTTTTACATGATATTCCAATATCTAAACAAACAACCCTTAACCAGCTCTAAGAATCTAAAGAGGAGAACATATTACTAAACACACATTTCAGCCACTATTAAAGCAAACCCTGTGGGAAGAGAGGGTCATGGTGACATTGGTCAAATTACAGAGTGCATTGGCCCTTCCCATTTCATAAATTCTTTTAGATTGAACATAGACTTCATTGTGCTTTGCTATTTGGCCATGACGATTGAAAAGACATATTTGAGAATAAATAAATAAAAACAGTGTTCTTTAGAAAAAAAGCAGACATCATTTTTCTCCTTGGGTTGTTTTTTTTTAATAAACCTTGAATAATCATATTAATCACAGTTTAATAAAAGATGGCTTCTTATAACCTGTTCAGTAAATAATTCCTTATTCCCCTTTTTTAAGCTCTGTGACTATCCAGTGGATCATGAAATACAAATATTTCAAATATCTTTAATGTGTTTAAGGTCTAATAGGCTTCTATTTTTTTCTAAGATCCTGCCTCTATTTATGTTAAAATCCTTTCCTAAAGATGAATTTGAACTTTATGATCAGATGGAGTTTAACTAAACAAACATTTATTAAATGTCTACTATGTGTAAAGGGCTAGTTAAGATAAAAATAAAAATTACTTCTTGCCTTAGGAAGATGAGTGAGGGGAAGCAATGTGTGCATAGATAAGTGTCATATAAGACAGATAAATGGAAATGGAATATTTGCATATTCAGGAATATATGCATCTATGTATGGAGGAAAATCTAATAGTTGTGTACACAAAATATATTTATTTTTGGAAAAGTCCATTAAATTCATATATGTTTAGAATTTAGACCAAGAAAAGTTGAAAATAACTAGAACTATTTCTGAAAATTCTCAATTATTGACAAATCCCCTTGGAATGAAATTTCAACACATGCCATTACTTAATTTGAGTTTGAAAATGTCAAAGTCATTTTTAGCTCCTCAAAGGTGCCAGATGAGTAGAACTCAATAAAGAACTCTTTGCACAGCAGGGTAAACAATTATTTGTTTAAAAAAAAGTTGATCTGCAAAGTTGAGTAACTATTGCTTGAGGAAAATGACATTTGTTTAAAAGATACCTGTTTCATTCCTTTGATGGAGAGAATGTTGTCAGCTATAGCCAGTAGACACCCTTCCCAACTGTGATAATTCAATTCTGGAGGGAGACAGAGAAGGGTGAAAAATCAATTGAGTCTCTGCTGTTTGAGTAGCCAAAAAAAAAAAAAAAAATACCAATAGCCAGTAGGAGCTTTTAATTAGATACATATTGGCCTTTTATTTTGATTCAATCTTATAATTCAGTTGAAGTGCCAAAGAAGGGAAGTATTACTTCTGCTGTTTAAGCAGCAGGTCTGCTTCCACTTAGCTGCTTAGGAGAGGCTTACTTCTTCTCTTCTAGAGCTGCTACCCACTAGAAATCCATTTTAAGGAAAGCTATATTTAAAGTGGCTCCAAGCATACTGCAGTAACTTTTTTTCTTCCAATTTGACCTTTTCTGAAAGTCTGCAGCAGTAGCATTTGGCACTAACTTGTGCAGATCCCTAGGTTTATTACCTATCCCTTGAATAGGAAAGGATGTTAGGATATTCAAGATACCCTTTCCAATTAATAATATTACATTGGAATGGAATGAGGGTATTCAAAAGAGTCAAGTTAAAATGAGACAAGAATTTAAAAAGGAAATTATGTGATTGTGACCCAACTCTAACCTTCTAGAAAAATGTGAGGTATAAGTTCTTCCTTTGGAAAACTTGATCCTAAGATTAGGCCTAAAAAAGACTAGAGATCATCTACTTCCCTTTTACAGATAAAAAACCCCTCAAGATCAGAAAAATAAAGTGACTTGGTTACAAAGCTAATTAGTGGCAAAGCTAAAACTATAATCTAGGTTTTCTATAGCTGTGGGGAAAGAAAAGAAAGGAATGAGAGGGCTGGATGGAACTGGATAGGACATGGTACATCACAAAACTGTTGAAAAGAGAATAAAAAAGAAATTTTCCAGATAAAGATGTCCCCTTGCTATTAGATGAGTATTATAGGAAAACAATTTAGTTTTGCTAAACTTCACACTAAAATGTATCTGTGGTAGACAAAAAAAAAAGTGGCATTGCATCATTAAATAGTCAGCAACAGTAAATGCAGGGCTAAATACTCATATTATATAATGATAAATCATTGAAAAAAAGGGAAAGAATGTTCTACACAGCCATAGGTTAAATAAAAGTCACTTCTCAGGGAGGATGACATCAAAATTTTCTCACCTATTTCTAGCCCCAGAATCTCTCTCCTCAGCCCAATTTTAATCTGTATCATTTTATTTTTTTTTCATTCCTTTGATTTAGAGCAAAATTCAGAATTTCCAATTCTTAACTTTCATTATCAACTGCTAGTTCAATAGTAGAATAAAACTGTGTTTAAAAGTACTAATTTCAGTACTTTCAAAAGAATGCTTTCCTGATATAATACCCAAAATATATATGCTCAGAGATATTACTTAAAATTATTGATTGTGCTTAAGAAAAAAAATCACAATCACAAAACATTTTGATTCTTTATGATTGTTTTCTGTTACTTTTATGTATTTATTTGACCAAAGAGGATGTTTAAATCAAAAATGAAGCTTTCCAAAGCAGATAACGTAACTATGGGATTTATTCATGACTAACATCCAAAATGTATTACATGAAAGAAGAGACTGTCTTTTACTTCATCAGGAAACGTAAAGGCTTAATTGATAGTTCAAACACTCATTTTTGGAAAAATTGAATCCTTAGATGGATGTTTGAAATGAAAGAAAGCCAGAACTTTTAACATTTCAAATGCTGTTGTCGGGAATTGGTCTTTCTTTGAGGAGAGCAAATTCAAGATGGCAGCTTCAGAAACTGAGTTGATGATCAATTTCTAGAGTCTCTTTAAATTTTAAAATGAAATCATCATTGTAGGGCTGTTAATCTTAATGAACTTCATTGAAGTGTGGATTTTAAATAATTTAGTTCCTTTTTTCTAATTTTTAAAAATCCATAATACTTTCCAAGTTCTTCTAAATTCAATGCTTTGGCTCATATTTCAGATGTTTGCAAATTTAAAACTACCTTGAGAGCCACTTTACATTATGCCTATAATAATCTTGCAGTTAATGCATTGTGAAATTCTCTGCATTCTTCTATTCCTTGCTATTAGAATTTTGTATCAATTTCATTTCAAACTACAAACATCAAAAAGCAATAATTTAAAATCTAAGCTATCTAATTGTTAATTACTTCTTTGATCTTTTTAAAAAATTAGTTCCTTTTCAAGAATTTTTAATAGGAATTTTGCTTAGTTTTTTCATTATATTTACTATATTCTAATTTTTATTATAATGATTTGTATGAATATATTATCTTCTCTACCAGATTATGAGCTCCTTTAGGCAAAATAATGTTTCTTTGTTTTATTGTCGAATGCCTCAGTGCCTAGAATAGTGCCTGGTACATAAGAAGTAGTAACTTTATTTAATTGAGTATCCAAAGTTTACAGGATTTAGATCTGAAAGGGGCCATAGAGGAAATTTGAGCCAATTCAATTATTTTTTAGAATAAGGATACTAAAGTCCAATGAATCCTAATACATAGTAGGCTATATATTAGGAGTCACTGGATTGATACATCCAAGCCAGAAAGAAACTCTGATTGCCATTCAAAAGACAGTAGTGTTAAATATATAGTGACTTACCTTAAACAACCATCAAACATTTATTAAATAAAGGCAGAATGGCATAATAGGTAGAGTACTGGCCCTGAAGCCTGACTTAGATAAATACTAGGTGTGTGACTTTAGGCAAGTAATTTAAGATATTAGTGCTGTAACAAACTCTTTAAGACTACAAATTGCAAAGATGCTACCCTACCTTGGTACAGGAAGTTTCTTTATTTGGAAGTTCTTTATACTAGTAAAATCACTGGTCCATTCCCCAACACTATCAGTGTCCCTATCCTACTATATGCCTAGCTTTGTACTAAAACTAGGGATTCAAAGACAAAAAGAAAATAATCCCTACTCTAAAGAAGCTCATTTCCTCTGGGAGAGATGATATGTATATATACAGTATATGCAAAATTCATTACAAGGTTAATGGAGGAGGAAGGTATTAGGGGTTCAGAGGATCAATAAATATCATTTATAAAGTAATACTGAGCTGAGTTTTGATGAAAACCAAGAATTCCAAGAAGAGATAAAAAGGGACTATAGCCCAGTCATGGGGGATATATTACCAATGCAAAGGCACAGAAACAGAAAATGGGAGAGAATCTCAAGTCATATTTTGACATACCAATTTGTGAAAGAGAAAAGGGGAAAAGAAGAAATAATTAAAGTTCTTTGACCTGGGAAAAGTACATCAAAGAATCAAAAATCTAGTATACATGATGGTGGGAAGTCAGCATTTGATTTGTTAGAAACAGGGAAAATCACATACATCCAATGGGAAAGATAGTATGAACACATATACACTCTCTGTCTCTCTCTCTCTCTCTGTCTCTCTCTCTCTCTCTTCCTCTCTCTCTCTCTGTCTTTGTCTCTCTCTCTCTGTCTGTCTTTGTCTCTGTCTGTCTGTCTGTCTCTGTCTGCCTCTCTGTATCTGTCTCTTTGTCTTTCTGTGTGTGTGTGTGTGTGTGTGTGTGTGTATGTAATCTGTACTTACCATCTTTCCCACTGGAATATATGTGATTTTCCCTATTGCTAACACATATCAAATGTTGACTTCCCACCATCATAAAGCTGTTTTACATCATTCCAAAAGTGCTCAATTAGAGCCTGTTTTCCTTTTCCTTTCACAAACACTGTTCTGTAAAGCAGCCTTGCTTGATATAGAACATTGCTTTTGGAGCTATTATATGTGTAATCAGCAGGGATCCACAGACCCTCGCTATTTCCTGAAGAAAAAGTTGCCAGGTCATTTCACAGTCATTTTGTCTTATTTAGTGTATTCCTTTTACAGAGGGTACTGCGACAGTTCGTGGAATTGTTAGTCAATGAACTACTTTCCATCTGCAAATGATTCACAAATGAACTCTTTGCTTGCAGTTGGCTGTATGTAGAAACAGAACCCAAGTTGGAAGCAGGCAATATAAGTCAGTCAACCCACAAAACATTTTGTTTCAGATTGCTGCCATTCTTTCCTTAGAAGAATATTCTACCATGTTTTCCTATTTGTTATCGCATTGAGATCAGAATTCATCTTGTTGGCTATTTGAGCCCGAGACCATTTGGGCTCATGATTAATAGAGTCATTTAAAATTAGAGCCTTAAAGGGTTTTTTTCTTTCTTTTTTTTTAACTGAAAGCAAGCAGCTATGTACTAACATCTCAAGGGATCCCATCGCTACCTGTTCTCATGCATAGCTAAATCCACATTTAGCAAACAAAAATTATATTTTGGTACTTCTTAATTAGCCTTACTTATTAACATTAATTTTTTTCTTTTTAGTCTGTTAAATGAAGAGTGGAATGCAAGGATTTGGGGATTGCAGGAGTCTTAGAGATCATGAATACTAAAACCTTCCTTTTATTGCTATGGAGACTGAGACCCAGAGGGGCTAAATGATTTTCTTGAGGTCAAACAACTAGTTAGAAACAGAGCCAAGACTATTCTAGTGCTTCCTATACACTAATTATTTTGATTATTTTCATAGAAGTTAAGAACTAAACAGTTTTTTGCATTTTTATGAATTTCTTCTAGCACTTAGTAGGTTTGGAGTAAGCATTTTTATGCTGCTAATAAGTATTTGTTGTATTACCTTGTATTCATTTCAATAAACATTTATATTTAGAAAAAGATTCTCAAAGTGAAATCAATAAAGACCCCATTCTCTTGTCACATCATAGAAATACTAAAAGGTCTATTTCTAAACTTAGGTACTTTTCTGAAGAAAAATACAAATTGATTTGCTTATTAGCACCAAGAAAATATTGAGTAATGGAATAAAACACAGGCATTTCAGATTTGCAAATGACACAAAGCTTGAAAAAATAGCAAATACTTCGGAGGTTGGAGTTAAGACCAAAAAAAAAAAATCTGAATGGGCTAGAATATCAGACCTTGTCTAATAAGGATAACTGGAAAGTGTTCCATTTAGGGTCTATTTAAGGTTCAATCACTGTTGGTAAGTAGAAGATGGAGAAAGCATGGCTAGACAGCAATTTGTCTGCAAAAGATCTGGGAATATAGTTAATGGTAGGCCCAAATCATACTACAGAATTAGGTTGTTTTAAGATATATGTGATTTCTAGTATTCAGAAGGTAAGAAAACAGCTTCACTTTAATCAGAGATGAACTGGAATATTGTGTTCAATTCTATATTCTATATTTTACTAGATAGGAAGGAAGGAAGGAAGGAAGGAAGGAAGGAAGGAAGGAAGGAAGG
>JAJPUD010004752.1:27188-74142 GCA_023553655.1 Myrmecobius fasciatus | reverse complement strand
GGAAGGAAGGAAGGAAGGAAGGAAGGAAGGAAGGAAGGAAGGAAGGAGGCTGTCTTAAGAGAGTCCTCCTTATTAGAAGCCATTGACTAAAGGCTAGATGACCATTGACAGATATATTACAGAGAACTTTTTTGCTCAGGCATAGGTTGGATTCAGAGGTATGTTGGAGCTAACTTGCATTGCCTCTTGAAAGCCAATTGCTAAATTTTATATTATACTAAAGAAATCAGCAAATGTTATAAACCAGAACTTGATTATTTTTATTGATTATCTAGACTTTTTAAAATAAAGGAAAAATGTTAATAATATAGGTTGTTTAAAAGTGTATTATATGTACATCATTTTTCAGAGAGCTAGTTGTAAACATATTCTCTAGTTGGACTAAATGGCCTCCAGTACTGAACAACTCTGAGAGTGTAATTTTGTGAAATACAATTTCAATGTAATTTTTTCAAAAGGACTTTGACACTGAAAGCCCTCCCATTCACAATTTTATCTCAACCAACATTTATTAACTGTCCATTATATATAGAAGTAGCTACAGACTACAATGAAAATAATGCTAGAATGATGATAGTGAGGAAAATCTGATTTCAACATGTGAAATAGGGAAAGTCATTTAACTTCTGCTCGCCTCAATTTCTTCATCTGTAAAATGGAAAAGAAATCCCTTATTTCCTAGGGGAAACCACAATATAAATGCTTCCAAGTTAGAGAATAATAATACCACTGCCCTTAATTTCTACTATAACACTACTACTACTGCTACTATTACCACTACTACCATTAGAATATGTGACATTATTCACTACTCTGCCCACTATCAAATAGAATGTCCATGGCCCAAAGACAAGAATCAGGAAGAAGAGAAAAAGACAATAGATTGGTGCCATCAATCAATCATAGAATCATAGGATCATCCATTTAGAATGGAAAGAGATAATAGAGATAATTTAGTCTCATCCAGTCATTTTATAGATGAGGAAACCCAGGCCCAGAATAGTTGTGTGATTTGCTTACAAGTAAATATATGACAAATCTAGAATTTGAATCCAGGCCTTCCTTCGCCATCATTTTTTCCTTAATAAAATTGCATTATCAGCCTATATTGATCATATCAATATGATATCAGCTTGGTATTATTATAGTAAAAAGTAATATCTTATTTCTGAAAATTTTTTTAATAGGGGTAGCTAAATGGTATATGGCAAGAGTACTTGCCCTGCAGTCAGGAGGACCTAAATTCAAATATGACCTCAGACATTTAACATTCAATAGCTGGATATATCTGGGGGAAAGTAATCTTTATAAAATTGTGGCTCCCCCTCAGTTTTGGAGTATGCCTCTGATTTTAGCTTACAATCAAACAAAAAGAGTTGCTCTAAGAATTAGGGAAGAGGGGTGTTCCCATTGTAAATTTAGCCACTTAATATGTTATCAACAAGAAACTGGAAAATTTAAATGCTTTTTTAAAGGTTTCCAGGAGATAAGAGAAAAGGATGAACTAACCCATATCTAGATTTCCCTCAAATATTTCTTCTGGAATGGGCAAATTGTCAATGACAGGAAAATTCATTTTTATTATATCAGGCTCAAGACTATCAAATGCTAGTCAGAATAGGAAAACAATAATTTGATAAGATGGAGAGTAATGTCTGCTTTTCTGGATGATTTTGTCAGGTGTCTTCTAATTTTTACTTACAGTTAGTATTATATGTGTACCTATGCATGATGGTAACATCAATCAGACAGAGACCTGTTGAAGACCTTAGCTTAAAAAGAACAAGGTCTCGCATTTCATTCAGGGCCATCTCCAGTAATCTTGATCTATATATGGCCACTGGACCCAGATGACTCTGGAGGGAAAAGTGAGGCAGGTGACCTTGCACAACTCTCCTTCACTTAAATCCAATTCACTTGCCTGTTATGGTATCATCTCCCTGATGTCATGGTCCTCTTTAAGAATGAAGTGCAATTTACAAATTAGAAACTTAAGTAGTAAGCATGGATGAGCACAATAAATATTAACATTACTTTCATTCATCAAGCCAGGAAATCAAAACAGTGGAGGAATCCAATGTCTATAATACAGAATAGAATTACCTGAGAGACTGAGCAGTTTTGCTTTGGAATCTTTACTTCAAAGTTAAGGATCTTTATTTTTATAATATTCTTTTCAGACTATTTTCACCTGAGTGTACAGAATTTGTGTTAAATTAAGAGGATGTACTTAGATTATCTCTAAAGTCCTCATCATCTCAATAATTTTACAATTTGATGAAGTTATCCTTTGACTCTGACCTGCATTTTGTAGAATTGATTTTTTTAATTATATTACACCTTTGTTTTCATAATTAAATCATTTTGATGTCTTTTGAGAGAGAAGCAACATTTAAACACAGACCCCTGTTTGATAGAAAGTAAGTCTTAGCTCATATTTACCAGCTCAGCCTTTCTCAGAAAATATTAGTTATTCAAAAGACCATCAGAAATAGTGTATAGCTCTATTTGTCCTATTTATACAAGTAGAATAAGAAACAGATATTGAATTTCCAAGAATTAAAATTTAACAAAACATCCCCAAGAGTAAACGAATTCTCTAGCTGGGAACAAAATAAAAACTTAACTTAAAACAGGAGTGAGTAAATGACCTCATCCAGAGGATGTCCATTCTCAACAATCTCTAGAGTTAAAAACCATACAGGTCAAGAACAAGGTAGGTCTGACTTCCCATACAAATACAGACTTGCCATTCAAAAGTTTTATGCTTTCTAACGTCTTTCAAAATTTTCTTTGGAGGTTCTATGTTGAAGTATTTATGTTGCAAATAAGTCCAAGTCCATTATTTCAGCATTCTCTTAGTTAATACTGAGTCTTATTTCCCTCTCTGTAGACAGCACAGAGAAGAGTTGTCTTATGGGTGCCCACCAAAGAAGTATTACATAATATTGAATTTTTATTTGGGGGGGGGGAGATAGAGGAGGAAGCAAAAGGAGAGAGAAACAAAGAGAACAATTCCACAAAACCAATTAACACATAAAAAAATAATTCTGTAGTATTCCATACCCAAAGTCTCTGTCCTGGGAATGTTTCCCAGATCCAGTGAAATGGACCATTTGGAACCTGAGATTTCATAGAAAACAATTATTTTAATAAAAACATATTCAATGAACCATATGTAAAAGCAACCTGAAGGGAAATTCTGTGGGAGTCCTAAAAGTTTTTCTTTGAAACTAAGATGAATATTTATATGTTTTTCCCAAAGAGTTTACAGCTGAATTTCAAGTCAGTATTCCTCTTCCTGAATTCAAATTTGGCCTCAGACATTGATGAGTTGTGTGACCTTGAGCAACTCACTTAAAAAAATAGTTTTTTTTTTTAATTTTCAAAATATATGCAAAAGATAGTTTTTTTTATTATTTACTCCTACAAAACCTTGTGCTCCAAATTTTTTCTCCCTCCCTTCCCTCCATCCCTGTCCTAGACAGCAAGTAATCTTATATATGTCAAATATGTGCAATTCTTCTATGTATGTGTGTGTGTGTATATATATATATATGTATACACAATTATCATGCTGCACAAGAAAAATTAGATCAAAAAGATGAAAAAAATGAGAAAGAGAACAAAAATCAAGCAAAGAACAACAAAAAAAGATGTGATTCACATTCAGTCCCGACACTCATCTTTCTAGATCTGAGCAACTCACTTAAACCTGTTGGCCTCAGTTTCCTTCTTTATAAAATGAGTTGAAATTTTCATGCTCTCTATTGATGTTTGCTTGCATTGTTTCCCTTCTCAGATTTTTTTTTCTTGTAGATGCAACTTTTCTTCACAGCGAGATAACTGTATAAATATGTATACACATATTAGATTTGTCAAGTATTTTAACATAATTAACATGTAGTAGACTTCCTGCCATCTAGAAGAGGGGTGGAGACTGGGGTGGGGGAATTTGTAACAGAAAGCTTTGTAAGGGTCAATGTTGGAAAATTACCCATACATATGTTTTGCAAATAAAAAGCTTTAATAAAATAAAATAAAATAAAACAAAATAAAATAAAATAAAATGAGTTGGAAAAAGAAATGACAAAAATTCCAGTATTTTTGCCAAGAAAAGCCTAAATGGATTCAAGAAGAGTTAGACAGGACTGAAAAATGGCTAAACAAAAACATTAAAGATTGTGTTTTTACCAATTTCATTTTAATCAATCTGAAAATGATTGCAACTGGTAGGATCTTTAAAAAAAACTGGACAAAGAAAACATAAATAATAGGGTTCAAATGAAATCAAGAAAAAATAACTTTTTTGTTATTTTTTAGCAATGTTCTTTAATTAAGATGCCAGATTAGCCTGTTCAGTTAATTCCTTCTTAGTTATAAAGCAAGCAATGATTTAAATGATCATTTTTCCACAAATGGCAGGACCATTGCCTCACAGAACATGAGAGCAGTAAGGGATCTTATATGTTCTAGGACATTCTCTTATTTTGCAGTGTAAGTAATTGAAACCCAGAGAGACTAAGAGACTCACAAATAACCAGTCGATAGTGTAGATGGGGCCATACTCAAGTCAAATAACACTTAGACCAATGCTCTTTCAAATGTCCCATGTGTTTCAAGTGAGCCATTAGATTTTTTTTTTTTTTTAGCTGATTAAAGTTGGACTAAGTCATTACTCAAATCAAGTTCATACTTCAATATGGCTCATAAGGTGGCTGGGCTTTTTTTTTTTATTCTTATATTTGTAAGGTGGGGTGTGTGTGTGTGTGTGTGTGTGTGTGTGTGTGTGTGTGTGTTCTGGTAAAACCAATTTTTGAACTTTAAGATCACTTATTAAATAAGCATCACTGATAAGACATTTGAGCAAGTAGGTGATACAATGAATAGCATACCAGTTCTGCAATAAGGATGATTTCCTCAGACACTTACTACCTGTGTGACACTAGATTCTCTTTACCTCAGTTTCCTCATCTGTAAAATAATCTAGAGAAGGAAATGGCAAATCACTGCAGTATCTCTGCCAAGAAAATCCCAAATGGGGTCATAAAGAGTCAGTCATGACTGAAGAAGAACTAAACAACAATGTGACATTTTGATTATGCTGTATTTTTCCAGGTTGTCATATTTTTTCCCTAAGGATGCCAAATGATGACAACACAATTCTAATTTTTAATTAACTTGATTTAATATCCATGTGTATGGTTGCTGAATCCCCATTGCAGTGTTTAAGAAATATAAAGAATATAAATAGCCTAAAGAAGAACTTGGAGAATAGACCTTTCTGTGCTCCTTTGCAGAGGTGGGACATACGCTGATTTAGACTACTTCACATGATATTAGATTTTGTACTGTTTAGTTTTAGGGACTTTTGAAAATTTTCCTCTTTCTCTGTAAAAAAAAAAGTTTTATGTGTTGTCTCTAAAAGAAGAGAGAGAGAAAGATATAAGGGAAAATAAAGTGATGAAGATATCAAAAGACATCAGTAAAAACTATTCTTAAGAAAAAAGGAAATAGATGATGAACTTAAGGTTGAGGCAAGGTTATGAAAATAATCATGACCTAGAGAAGGGAGAAAAATTTTTATAAAAATAACTTTATTTTTTCGTATGTAGAACATTTAAGAAATCTGCCTCAAATATCTCCCCAGCCCAGAGCTTTTAAAAGAGGTAAAATCAAACCAAACAGACAAACAGAACAACATTTCTGAAAGTATTTACTCCAAGTTTGAATGTGAAGGATACTCAAGATAAGCTGTCTCTCCTAAAGGGATCCTAAATAATTCTTATCGTGCTTTCATTGGACAGCTCAGTCACACTTTAGAGTTGACACTGATCAATATGACTAACATAACCTTGCCTGAAGGATGCATCCAATAGAGAGTGCATTGTGATTTTAAAGCAGTTTGCTGCAAAAAGAAGTATAAACAGTAGAAATTTTTTTCAGTGTAAGTAAGAACACGTGATTGTCATTAGAAAAATAAAGTATTTTACCTTCTACTTCCATTTCTCCAGCTGTAAACCTTTTAGGCTCCTGAGAATATTGGTTAGAATTTGGATGGGACTGAGCAACAAATCTTTAATTTCTCAGTTTCTGGAATCCCTAAACTTCTGGGATAGTTCTTGGACATACCTAAAGGCTCTATATAAGTTCTGGTTTGGTCTACGTTTCTTAGGAACTCCTGAAAATGGATTTAAAAAAAACTTTAAATCAATCAATCAACATTTTTGAAATACCTATTATGTGTCTTATGCAATGCTTTAAATTCTCAAAGTTCCCAGAAAAAGATCAGAACTTTGTATGGGAAATGCAGGTGCTGGGGATATAGGGATGAAGGTCCCCTTGTTAGTGATCCTTGCTGTCCTACCAAACAGGACCAGCATGGGGTAATGGATAGAAAACTAGACTCCCAGTCAGAAAAAACCCTATCCTAATTCTTGCTTCCTGCACATCCTTGTTCTGTGACTGGACACATCAGTTACTCTTTCAGTGCCTTCAGACAACTCTCTAAGACTATAAATTGTGGGGACAGGTATATTTTCCATGACATAGTAAATTCTTCTCACAAAGAAAAATCTTGTACAAAAAAACTGATACCATTTCATTGTGGTCAGAATATAAAATTTTCTCATTTTGTATTAACAAATACTGGATCTCATCAATACCCATGGATTCAATTATCATTTTTATCTTAATGATTTTTAAATCTACTTATCTAGCCCTAACCCTTCTGCTGAACTTCAGCTTTGCATTTCCAAATGTCTTGTAGATAACTCAAAACTGGATATCCCATAGACATCTTAAGCCTAATGTGTCCAAAACTAAACTCTTTATCCCTATTACCACTAAAGATATCATTCAGCCTTAAAACCTAGATGTTGTTCTCTATTCTACATACTATCAATTTCCATATCCAGTCTGTTGCCAAAGATTATCTATTTTACCTTTTTTCCATCTCTTGCCATTGCCCGTTTCTCTCCTCTGACGTAGCTACCACCTGGTATAGGTCTTCATAATTTCATGCTTGTTAATAGTCATTTTTTTTGGTTGAATTTGACTTTTTGTTACTTCTTTTGGGGTTCTTTTGGCAAAGATACTGGAGTGGTTTGCCATTTCCTTTTCCAGCTCATTTTACAGATGAGGAAACTGAGGTACATTTTTTTTGCCCAGGGTCACATAGCTACGTAAGTACCTGAGGCCAGATCTGAACTCACAAAATTGTCTTTAGGACTCCAGGCCCAGCACTCTGTACACTATGGCACCATCAGCTGCCATCTCATGCTTAGAGTATTGCAACTGGTGGGTCTCCCTGGCAAAACTCTTTTCCCACTGCAGTCTATCTTCTGCTCAGCTGTCAAGGATAATCGTTCTAAAGTTTAATTCTGACCATATTACCTCTCTACTCAATCCAAGGGATTCCTCATCACCTCTGTGATCAAATAAAAAATGAATCCTCTATTTGACATTCAAAGTCTTCATAACCTGATTCCCCTAGGCCACCTTTCCAGTCTTACACCTTCCACCTCTCCATATAATCTAAAGTCCAGTGACACTGGTCTGCTTGCTGCTTCTCACCCAAGGTACTCCATCTCCAGACTCCAGACATTTTCTCAAACTGTTCCCAATCCTAGAATACTCTCCCTCCTCCTCTTCCTACTTCCCCTGACTTGCTTCAAATCCCAGCTAAAATTCCACCTTCCACAAGAACCTTGGCTGATATATTTTTAATGCTTAATGCCTTCTCTCTTTCAATTATTCCAGTTAATCACTGGATTAATTAACTGGAATTAATCATATATACATATATATATATATATGATGTGTGTACATATATATATATATATGATTAATCATACATATATACATATGTATATATATATATATATATATGATTAACTGGAATAATATATATATATAATTAACTTGAATTAGAGAGAGAGAGAGTTTGTTTAAACTAGTTGTGTGAATATTGTCCCCTCATTAGAATCTGAGAGCAATATCTGTCTTTTACCTTTCTTTGTACCCCCCATCACTTAACACAGTCTTTACTCATATAGTAGACATGTAATACCTGAAAACTGATTGGAGTATTTTTGATGTACAGACACCACCCCAACAGCATTTTTGTCATTTTCATAAGTAAACATTTCCCAGATGTTGTCATTAGATACTGTGGCAAATATGTCATTCATCTCTTTCACTTAGCTCCGATTTCACTCTATAATATCATTCCACATTCTACTTTTCTTCCATAATATCTTTTCATTGTTTCAGGGGGCCAGCAATGAACTGTATTTCATGAGAGGATATGCTTAGATTTAACAAGGATCATCATCCAGATGGGCCACACAGTAATGAACTGTTTTGACCAAAGTAATTCAGGAAGACATTTAACTCAGTCCTAGAATTTCTGTGCTACAGAGAGATGCTCCATGGGCATCAGGAAAAGGGAGGGAAAATATCAGGATTTTCTACCTTCATAGTCTCAACAAGAGGCAGTATTGTAGTGCAATGGTCATATGTGAAATCATAATTATTATAAAATGATCCAGAGCAAGACAGTGAAAATGATTTTTCATTTATATTTATTAGCTTCATTTATTCCATAAATATTTATTGTAAAATCTATTGCATGAAGGGCTCAAATACACATATAGTCATCAATATCATAGTGTAGATTCTCTGCCCTTAAGTAGCTTACAAGTTGGGAAAATAAAGATAAATAAGAAACAGGAAAATGACACAGTGGACAAGCACTAAATGACTGCCTTTTGAATAAGAAAGCATAAGTATCACATGTTATGATTTTATAGAGAAAGAAGGGAGTCCACAAACGATCTAATATAAATCTCTTATTTTATATGGGAGGAGAGAGCTCCCCATGGACTGATATGGTCAAGGATCCAAAATGAACCTTGAAAGCTGGATAGGATTTCAATAGGCGGAATGAAGGCTATTAGAGGATAATTTGCAAGAGCTAAGGAAAGAAGCATGCCATATGAGGTGAAGCATGACTAGTCTGAATGAAAGAGAAGGTTCATGTAATGCAAGACATAAGTTTGGGGAAGCAGATAACAGAGATGTCAAACTTGAGGCCCTTATGAGACTACAAAACTCCTGATTAAAACCAAATTAAAAAGTAATTGGGAAATGTTTGACAAAATACATAAAACATGCAACATAGATAATGTTAATTTGTGGTTTTGTAAGTGAATATGTGACTTTGGGGATTTGTTTCTATGTGAGTTTGACTCCACTGAGCTAGAAAGGGACTTGAATTCCAAACTATCTGAATGTTATCCCTCAGAGTGCATCATTAAAGAATCTTGAGCAGGAAAGTTATGTGAAGAAACCAATGGTTTAATGTAGCATTGAGTACATGTCACTGGTGCTGCCAATGAGATAGTGATTTGGAAATCCATGAATTTGGCAAGTTGAAATACTAACACCAGTGGGTTAGGGATCAGATACTACATTTGAACTTAACTAATTTAGATTAAATAGAGATGATTTCCTATCTCTTCCAATTAAATTCTGAATAGTTTGGCCAGTAACAGAGATATACCACTTATCTAAGAAAGTTTGAAATGAGCCAATTTCAATATGCTTGTATGGTTTCTATATTTTTTTTATTCGAAGCACATGTTAGTACCATTTCAAGGACTAACAGCCATATTTTGAGGAAATAGAAACAGACAAGTTAAACAATTGTTCCTAGCTGGCACACTGGCTTAATAAAATGTAGTATTCATCAATATGACACTTTGGATTCTTTTCCAGGCCAAGTCACATGATATTACAATCCCAGTTGAGTGTTATCTTACCTTAAAGCCTTGTTACACTCATACTCAACCATGGCATGTGTCACCCTTCCAGGAAAAGCACAGAAAGGGTTCTTTCTATAAGTTATTTTAATTTACATCTCCACAATTGTTCCAAAGAGTTCATACATGGGATTGCAATTCAATACACATTTATTAAGTTCTTATTCTGTGCCTGGCATTGTGTAAGGCACTGGGGACACTAGACACCTACCACAGTACCTAGTACATAATAGACAGTCAATAAAAGCGTATATGTTGATTGAATGATTCATTCCCATGTCTGCCAAACTAAGGCTCCATATTAATATGGAGGGGTAGGGAAGATAGATATCAGAATCTGAACTTCTGTGAAAAAAAACAACTAATAGACGATCTTCAATTTTGGGGATGTTTCTTATTTTGTTTTGTTTATAAGCACTATTTACACAGCATTTTTATCAGAGGGATTAAAGGAGTTGATTTGGCTAATGTGACTTAAATTAAGTTTTTCTATTAGGAGGTAGGAAGAGATAAGCAATCAAATAACTGGTTATACTAATCAACCAAGTATGCAAAAAATTTAAAAAAAAAATTTAAAAAACTCAACCCAGATTGTTTTTTCTTTCTGACATATAAACCCATCCATGTATTCTAGTGCCCATTATTTCTACAGAATTATCTTTTTCCTATTGAACACAACACTTTTATTCTTTGATAGACTTTCTACAAAAGCAATGTATATGGATTCTTGGGACCATAGTGAGGAAAAGTACTATAATACTTTTAGCACCTCTTTGTTTCCTTTGAGAGAGAGAGAGAGAGAAATATCCCCCCCCTTCAAAATGGTAGGTTGAAATGGTGGTTTTTACTTGGAAATATGTCATTCAACTACTTTATTTACTTTGATACTTTGAAAAAAGCTAAAAATTTCTGCACCATTGGTATTCCCTCCAACAGTGCATATACTAAATATATAAGTTGCTATAATTGAAAATTATATCATCTCACAAACATTTCCTTGGTGAAGATCCTGGAGCATCTTATGAAGGCAATAGGATTAGGTTATAAAGTAAATTCACAAGTTGAAGATACCATATAATCAAAATTACAGTGAAAAATTCCTTCAATAGTCCATAAAAAAATAAAGTATCTTTAAGCAGTTATATCTAGAAAAGATAGAGGGTCTCTTTAAAAGAAATGTCTATCTAAAAGCATATAAATCTGAGTAGATCACTACAAAAAAAAACTGAATGTAAATTGTATTTTTCACAACACTGCTAAATTATTGATCACAGAGAGGCAGAGAGCAAGACTTCTATACAAATAGAAAAAAATGAAAAATAGATAAAGGCTCAGCTTGTGGGAAAGCATGATTAAAGGAAGAAATATTCTTAAAAGGATTAGTCTCATACTTATGATTATATCAGACAGTGATCAAACCACCAAACAGTTGTTTCTTCTTCATGTTTTACCATGATGCAAGAGGGGGTACAAAAAGTTAAAAGGATTGCAGAATGGAGACCTTATCAAAAAGAAATTCTAGAAAGTGGAATAAAAAATGTTATGATTTTTAAAAAAGTTGATTTTAGAATCACCCTGAACTTTGTAATTAGAGAAGCATGAATGAACTTTGACTGTAGGAGCAGCAGATTGTTCTCATTCATCTCCCATTCACTTTGAGGCATATGTGCCCTGAGTTGAATGGTGGACAAAAAAGCCATTGGCATTATTTAAGTCAGTCTCTCTCTCTCTGTCTCTCTCTGTCTCTGTCTCTGTCTCTCTTTCTTTCTCTCTTTCTCTTTTCCTCCTTTTTTCCCTCCTTCCCTCTCCCCCTTTGCTCTTCTCCAATTCTCATGCCTAGAACATAGAATTGAATGCATGTCATTTAAGCATATGTAAGATAATTGCCAGCATCTACTAAAGTAAATCGACTGGTCCTTGGGTGAAAAACACAGTTTTTTGCTAGACCAAAGTCTTTCTAGCAAAAGTATCAGAGCTCCTCTGGGAGAATCATTCAGATAATCTGTGTAAAAATGCTTTTTTTTGTCACTTGCCCACCAGAAGTTTGAGAGATCTTTGGAAAGCAAAATATGCATAATTTAGAAAATTGATTCTAGATGTCTTGTAGTTACTCAATTTATAATAGTGGTTCATGTTGCATAAAACATACTCTAGAAAATGAATTGCTTTAATTAAATAAATTATAAATGACCTTAAGCTTCTCTTTGTAGTGAAGGTCCATTTTTTTAAAATAGAAATATTTTTATTTCTATAATAAATAGAAATCTAAGCCAGTCAAAACAGATCATTTCTTTTGAAAATTTTGATTATTGTTATTATTTATTATAGTGTTATGACTACTTTTCCAAAATGTGCTAAGATCAGAAAACTTCTGTTTTTACTACAATTTATGCTTTGACAACAGAGTTAAATTTGCCAAATCCTTTATGTAGTTTAGAAAGAATAAATAACTAAATGCTATTGCCAAAAATATATATACCAGGTGAAATAAAATATACTTATCAGAAAAGTGTCATTTTAAGAATGTAATTAAGACTTCTTGATTTGATGCATTTTAAGAAACTCTAGCAGGAACAAGCCCTAGAAAATAAGCCCAGATTTATGCCAATGAGAGACAGTACTAAAAGATTAGGATTGTTTTTTTTAGATTCTAATTTAAGTTTTATTCTCCTATGACCAAAATATGAAACTAGAGTAAATAAAAGACCAAGAATTTCATGCCACCAGGTTCAACTTTTTAGAAAAAAGTTGGCTGCTTTTTAATTATTTGTATTATTTTTGTTGAATTATTTAAAAAATCTTTTGTAAAGCTTAATATTTCCTCAAAATACTGATTTTTCATTGGCCTTGTCTTAGTGTTACTAGCTCACAAAGGCTCTTGGTAAGGAAATTAAGTTCTTTCCCAACAATACTAATTGCTTCTCTTTATGTCAGCTTTATTTCTTTAAAAATTTTAAATTGTCTGCACAATGTCATGTCTAGAACCAAAAGACAGACAGACAGACAGAAATAGAGTGATAGGGACCAAGACAGAAAAAAGTTGGATAGAGTGCTGGACCTGTACTCAGACACTTAATAATAGCTGTGTGATTCTGGGCAAGTCACTTAACTCAGATTTCCCCATCTGTAAAGTGAACTAGAGAAAGGAAATGTATCTTTTGCCAAGAACAGCTCATGTGAAATCACAAAGAGTTTGACGTGACTGAACAAAAGATGTCTAGACAAAATTCTCTTAACAAGAGGGAAAGCCAGAGGAAGGAAAAAAACCTAATAGTATATTTAAAGTTTTAACTCTTGAAACATTTCCTTCTGGCAGATAGAAATTCCTATTATCAAAGTAATCAGAGAGTACTAACAAATCTCATTTAAAAGTCTTCTACATATATATATATGTATGTATGTATATATGATTGTCTGAGGAGGCATGAACCTTCTGTTCATTGGTATTTTGGACTCCTTCACAATCAGTTTATCCCTGATGCATTTGTTTATAACATCACTCTATGGTATCTATATTACAAAGGAAATAAACAAAAAACTAAATCAGCTAGTCATGTCATTAGATTTCCCTCTCTGCCTCTATTTTTTCTTAGCTCCTCTAGGAAATTTAGGTATTATGAAATAATTTAAATTATTCATGTATATACACATAAGATGTGCATCTGAGCAGATCCATGGTCATTGGTCATTTCTGAAGAAATATATCATTAGTTAATTCTCATTATCAGTTTTCATTATCAGTATCAGTACTCATCAATTCTCTAAGATACCTAGAATTGATGACTCCTGACATTTTTTCCTCTATAAAAATTAGTGATTTTTCCTCTTTAACACTATACTTACCACTTCAACCTTATAACAAGGTCTAATTATTTTCTATTTGGAATTTTGAAATTGCCTTCTCAATATTTTTCTCATTCCCAATCCACTCTAAAGTCATCCATTTTTCTCATAAAAATGTTTTCCATCCATTGTTTCCATCATGCTGCTTCTCCTCCACAGTATCCAATGACTCTACGATCATACTATGTGAAAATTAGGGATGAAAGAAACAATTTTTAGAACTGAGCTGAGAAAGGGGGGAAAAGCTACCCTAAAGTCTTGCTGTTTTTAAAGTTTCTTCCCTTTCTTAGCTAAACTCCTTGAGAAAGCTATCTTCATTAGGTGCCTCCACTTCCTTTCCTTCCCCTACATCTAAACTTTCTGTGATGTTCCTTCTGACCTCATTCAACTAAAACTACTCTCTCTCTGAAGTTACCAAAGATCTCTTAATTGAACAGTTCAAAGGCTTTTTTCCCCAGATCTTATCCTTCTTTACCTCTTTCTGCAGACTTTGACATCATCAACAGCATCTCCTCTAGAGGCATATCAACCAGAAATAAGTTGCCAAAATAACAAAAACTAGAGTCTTTTAATCAAGGCAAAAGAATTGAAATTTATGGTCATCATACAGCACCAGGATACTGAAGTGCCCAAGATGGGTAACAGGAGTCTCATGGAAGGCAGCCTGAAGAAGCTGTTTGTTGCTTAAAGTCTTTTGCATAACAACTTAAAATCCATAGAGAAAGTCCATAGAGGGAGGTTGGGGGGGGGAGGGGGGTAAGAGAGAGGGAAGGAAAAACTTTTTATCAGAACATAATGGCTCCTTTTTTTCTTCTTTTTTTTTTAACTGATTTCCATAAGTCGTTTTTAAACTGGTTTCAGTAATCCTCAAGTAATTCATAGTTCTGGTGTCCACCAAAGAATGCTATATTCAACAAGGAAATTTTTTTCTAGGTTTTTATAACTAGTTCTTTTTCCTAATTTTCATTTTATTTGACAGACCATTGCTTTTCAGTTTCTTGCTCTATCTTTATGAATGTCACACCTACTAAAAGTCAATTCCCCCATGCCTTAGAGCATTAAGTTTTGTCCTGGACCCTCTATGTGATTTCAATTGATGGTCTCATCAATCCCATACTTATTATCTGTATGCTGATCATTGCTAGATTTCTATTTCTAGCCATAATCTCTCTCCTAAACCACATTCCCACATCATCAACTACCTTTTGGAAACCTAGGACTTCATAACCTGGTGGTATCTCAAATTTAAAATGTCTAAAACAATTTTCATATTCTTTTACTCCAAATTCCTCCCCTGGTCCAGACTTTCCTACCTTCAGGAATATCCCCCATTCTCCCTGTTACTGAGGCTTGAGACCTTTATGTTACTCTCAACTCCTATCACTCAACACACATATCCAATCCTGTATTTCCTATCTTCTCAAGATCTCATGTGCATGCTCCAAACAATCCATTCTTAATCCAGATGCCAAAGTAATCCCTCCAATACCCAGAAAAATAACAATAGCAACAATAGATAGCATTTATAAAGTGATTTAAGGTTTTCAATATAGTTTACAAATATCAAATGTTTTTATCATAACAACTTTTGGAAGTTGGTGTTATTATTATCTTTACAGATTAATAAACTGAGGCAGATAGAAGTTAAATGATTTGCCTAAAATCACATGGTAGTTTTTGAAGCAAAATTTGAACTTAGGTATCCTGACTACAGATCCAATGTTTTATCTACTATGTTATCCCAGCTTCTTCATAGAACTTTCTTACTAAAAGCAAACGAACAATAAAAAATTCTTCAGTTTCTCTTCATCCTTATTTTATAGACTGTATGTATGCATGAGGACTGGTTAACCCTCCTTTCTAGCACTTAAAACTTTTTTTTTCTTCAGGACCAAATACAGATGCCATCTTTTCCCATGAAACCTTCTCTGATTCAATTAAGTGAATTCCCTCCTTCAATTTTCCTGAAATACTTTGTCAATATCTCATCTCTGTTCTTATCAAATTCTCCTTTTTATCATGCTTAATTCTCCTGTGTTGTCTCCCTGTTGATTTACAATTATTCCTTGAAAGCAGGAGCCCATTTTTTCATATTTATATCCTTAGTAGTCACTTAAATGTTTGTTGAATCAAATTCAATTAAGTTGAATGTCCCTTCATTTGATCTCTTAGGCATTTATCACATTCTAATTGATAGTTACTTGTCTAAATTTCTTATTGATGGCAGAGTGGTATATGGGATAGAGTGTTGTAATTTCATTTTTGAAAATTTAGGTTTTAATTACACTTCTGACACTTAAAAATTTGAGCATGAGCAAGTTTGTAGATCTCTCATGACCTCTGGACATGAACTTCAGTTTCTTCATTTATAAAATAGAAACAATAACACTTGTAGTGCATATCATGTTATAAGTTCCCCTTGAATTAATGACTATAAATCATTACATAAATATCAGTTATTTATCTCAAATAATTAGCATGTCCTAGTGGTAAATAACTATGCTGTTTGTCTTTGTTTTCCCAGCATCAACAGTGTTTTGTACAAATTAAGCAATTAATACAAATTAACCGAATGAAATCCCAGAACTCTAGGGCTGGAAAGGATCTTAGAGATCATTGGTTATGATCTTTCATTTTACAGATAAGGAAACTGTGACCCACAGTAATTAAACAATTTATCCAAGGTTATGTAACTTGCCAAGTTAATTAGTGAGACAAAGGGGACAGTGATAATCGTAGTGTCATAGAATTAGAGTTGGAGGGACCTCATAGATAACACTGTCATTCTATAGGTGAGGAAGCTGAGTTTAGGGAATTTTAAAATGTGCCTTGGCCAAGATCACAAAGATAGTAAGTATTAAAGAGAGAATTTGAATCCAGGACTTCTGATGCAGAGCAAGTGTTCTTTCCTCTGTACCTCTCTCTCTTTAGAAATTATAGAAAGGTTTTTCATTATTTCTAATAATCTAATGTGTTGAAGATAGCTAGGTGGTACAGTGGATAAAGTACCAGGCTTAGAGGAAGGAAGGATCATCTTCCTAAGTTCAAAACTGGCCTCAAACACTTTTTAGCCATGTGACCTTCAGCAAGCCACTTAACCCTGTTTGCCTCAGTTTCCTTATCTGTGAAATGAGCTGTAAAATGGCAAATCACTCCAGTATCTCTGCCAAGAAAACTCCATAAGGTCACAGATTTGAACATGACTGAAAAATGACTGAACAGCAGCAACAATATGTTGAAATGTGCTTTACAAGCTTGAGAGCACCATATAAATGTCAGGTGGCTGTGGAGATAATAGTTGTAAAAAAAAAGCCTCAATAAAATCCAATTCACACACAAGTCAAAACATCTTGTTCATGAAGTCATTTGTCCTCTTCAAGAAGGAAGGATGCAATAAGCCCACATAGTTAAGATCCCAAGTGAACTTCTTTTATATTTAATTCAATTAAAACAACTCTGGCAAGAATTGTATTTTTCTGGGGTAACTTATCAGTGCATCCCATTTCTTAGTCCATATCTCCTGGTACTCATGAACTCCTGATTCTTGCCAACTTTCCTTTCTTTCTTTCATAGTGTGAGATGACATCACTAGTAGTTAGACCACAGCACTCCTTAGACTCTACCAACTGGAGAAATGGAAATCTGATATACCTCAGTTTGAAACATAACAGCATAAGAAGGCTGACTTCCATACATAGTTACAAAATATAACTTTACTAGAATGGGCAGATTCCTCCTTTGTATACAAATATGTGCTCATTAGAAAGAGAATTAGCTTTTCTCAAATTTGGGATTAAAAATTCACATCATTGAAGGTCTATAACAAAATGAAATATTTTATTTCTTACCAGTCATCAATTTGAAAACAAAAGAAGCCTCTGTGGGCATGCTTTTAAATCACTGGGCACTTTGTGTTTTTCCAGGGTATCATAATTACAGGATTACACAGGCTAAATATGTTCATGCTGACTTACAAGGAAAATGGGATTCATTTGGTGACACTTAAACAATTGGAGTTTCTGAAGTATGATGGAGTAGTTTAGTGATATCACAATTGGGCTGAAGCTGAACTGCAGCTAGTACAGTTTACAGAATAAAACAGGATGTGCATGAAAGGATGCAGGCGTGATGATTGGATTGCAATTGTCAGATCTACTGGCACTCATAAGTGGAAAATTGGTTTACATGCATCCTATTGCTTCGTGGAGTCCTTCAAAGGGAGCACATCCTCCTTCTCTGGAGGGATTTATAATACAGTAGATACATTTTAAAACCTTTAATTTCATTTTTTATTTACTTTTCTTAGCCAATTCTTGAGATAGACAATTCAAAATATTCCCTAGGGAATTATCAGAAAGAAGGATGTGCTCACACCACGTATATCTACCATTCCAATTCTCAAAATAACCACAAAAAAATTACAGAAATCATAGATTTTAATTTAGAATCAAATCATTAATGGTCCTGAATGATAATTGCTTTGTATACCATGAAAAATTAAAACCATATATGGAGTAAATGATATTGTTATAAAGTTATAGCTATATACACATATAGTTGTATAATCATTGCCCTTTTATAACTATGGATAAGAGAATGAGGTTGACTTTGTCAGGTGTCTTCTAGCTTTCATACATTGGTCCTAGGGAATCTGTCATTGGAGGTTAAGCAAATAACCTTCCCTTCTACAAAACAACTAATCAAATGCTTAAAGACTGATCCTGTCCAACAAAAACTTCTTAAGCTGTATTTTGCATCATCCTGAATTCTTTCAACTGATCCTTGTTTGACTGTTTCAAATCTCCTGACCATCAGGATGCCCTCCTTCAGGAACTTTCCTAAAATGCAACTCTATGAATTGGACCCAATATTCCCAATGTCATTTGGCCAGAGCAGAGTTCAGTCTCACTTCACATGTGCAGTGCCATTTTCAGCTTTAGAAGTCATATTTTAGGAAGGTCACTGATAAATCAGAATGCTTCAAGAAAAAAAGCAACAGGATAGGTGTTGGGTATGAAGGAAACAATACAAAGATCATTTAAAAGAACTGGTGATGTTAAGTTTAGAGAAGAGAAGATTTAGGGGTGATAAGACTTCTTTCTCAAGCATTTGGATGTTGTCATATAGAAAACTAAATAGACTAGTTCTGTGGACCTAGAGAAAATAACTATAACTGATGAATTAGAATTAATATGAATGTACTTTTCAGTATATTTTAAAGAATTTCCAAAATTAGATTACCTTCACTGATGAGTTCCCAATGCTGCAGATATTCAAATGGAATCATTTGTTAGGGAAATTATAGATAGGATTCAGATTTTAGGTAAAGAATTGGAATAGACCACTAAAAAAAGAGTTAAAACTCAGAATTCTATGACTTACAAAGCTGATTTTTTGGAGCCTTAGTATAGAATTTTACATTTGTTCCTATTTACTGCCATCTTATTAGGTTTATCTCATCTTCCTAATTTGTTTTGATTTTTGGTTCTAATTTATACCATCCAAAGAATTAGCTAATGCTTCCTAACTTTCTCATCTTCATGATAGATTAGTCTACTATATCCATGTCTTCTTATAAGTCAATGATCAGTGGAATAGGGTCAAGATTCTAGCACATTAACATGAAAAAGGCTCTCTTCAGACATCTGGTATTCAATAGCTAGATCTTTTTTTCAACCACTTCCAAAACCAATTAGCTATATATCCACAAATGTGTGAAAAAAGCCTTTATCCAGTACCCCACTAAAATCCATAAGTGCTATTGCTACAGTATTTCCATTATCTACTAGCTTTGTGATTAGAAAATGGGATTTCCAAATTAAGAGAATTGTCACTTAATTTACAAACTACAACTAGTTAAACTTGTTACCAATACTTTACATATTCATGAAGATAAAGATAGATGCCAGATTTGCACATCTCTGTTATCTACTCTTCTAAATACTTCTCCTACCATTACTTGTTTTCCACATATCGTTTTTGTTTATTTCTTGATAAATGATTCTTTGATAACAACATATAGAGGTACAATGTTTTACCAATTATTTTCAGTCTACTTTTACTTTATATTCTTAGAACTGTTTGCAAAACAATTGTTGTTGAAGTTAAATACTGACCTTTTTGTGCTAAGAAAATTAAAACTCCCTTGAAGGTCAAAGAAAACAATCTACTAAATGCCAGCTGCAGGGAAAATGCCCACATTAAATGACTGCTCCCTTCCTGATATTAAAACATGTAATTTCCTAGTATTCCCTTAAGTATAAAGACTCTTACCCATTCCAATTGTCTCCAAAGACTCCAGCAGTGAAAGGGCTGGAATCCAAGTGGGCCTTCTATCGTGAAATAACTCCCTCACTTTTTAATAACCAAGTTTCTGTTCTGTGACTATGATTATACACACAAAGTGGTATAATAAAATTAATTTGAATGATATAGTTGAAAATGTCATCTTCTACCTCAACTAGTTATGACTACTGTGCTTTCCCCCCTCCCTCAAGTTATCCAGGTAATTGGATGATTTTCATACTTCATTTTCCACATATAGAAACAGAGTCATTAAATCAAATGATTAGTAGATGAGGCAAGTTAATAAAGTAAGTGTATTGCAGCCAGAAGCCTCCTCATCTATTAACAGCAAGATTCAAACTACTGACTTCCATTTGCAATATATTATATGTCTCTTACAGCCACCAAAATATTTTACAGATTATAAATCTTTCTTTATGTACATATGCACATTTCTCTGAAAGCTTTATGTTCCTAAAAATTAATTTAAATCAGAAATTGTTCTCATTTTTCTTATTTTAGTATTATCTATGGCTAACTTCCACCACTTATATTAAACAGCATAAATAGGGCCCCAAACTCCCCATGCCTAAGCTACGACATGGCAATAAGTTAAACAATTTAGGAAGGTATGTTATCTTAAGAGAATCAATTCACAATGTAGTCAAGTAGAATAAGAATGAATTTTTTTTTTACTTTACTTTTAAATCATGATATTTAATTTTCTACTTTGAAGGTCATATAAATTCAAATCTCTGGAATCTTAGAGGAAAAGCAATCATAGATGGGTAGATGACAAAGTTTACAACATTCCTATGCCATGAAATCTAAGATATTGGATTTATTTGCCCGTCTAACCTAGAGAATATTAAATCCTAATTATTTATAATGTAGTTCATTCTCTTTTTTTCCCTCTCTCTTTTGCTCTCTCTTTTTTTCTGTCACTCTGTCTTTCTCTGTGTGTGTATGTGTCTTACACACACACACACACACACACACACACACACACACACAATACTACTAGAACATCTTAAGATCCATAGGCAGAAAACAGCTTATTTGCAAATGATCTAACATGCTCCTAAATTCATATATAAGACATACTCATAGGGAAAACCTTAAATTAAAATTGAAGAGCAAGTTGATATAAGAGAAATTCTATAGTTTAAAGACCACATTTTTTGAAAGCATGTTTACTTACTATTGTGCCTGCTGATGGATCTAATTGTCTCAAGTCTCTCCTCACTCTAGCCATTCAGCCATTAATGTGATGTTGCTAAGGTATAAGTCTTATGTCACTCATACCATCACTTGCACCACCGCTAAGTAAATTCCCATGGCTTCATATTGCCTCTAGCAACAAATATAAGATGCCCTTTGTAGGCTATCCCCTTCCTAACTTTCTAGTCTTCCTGTAACTTACTCCCCAATACATATTCTTAGATCAAAGGATACTGGTTTCCTGGCTGTTCCCTGAACAAGACACTCCATCTCTTGGCTCCAGGCATTTTATCTGGCTGTTCCTCATGTCCCTTATGCTATGTCCCTCCTCAGCCCTTACTACTGATCTCTTCCTTTTAGTCCAAATAGGATCCCACCTTCTGCAGGAAACCTTCCTTAACCTTTTTTTAATTCTAGTGCTTTCCTCTGGTAATCCTCTTTATCTTGTGTGTAGCTCACTTTGAATATTTTTTCTTACAGATTGTATCCTACACTAAAATATAAGCCACTAAAGACAGGGGCTGGCCTTTGATTCTTTTTGTATCAGCACTTAGCACAATATCTGATACATAATAGAAACTTAGTGTTTATTGATTGAGTGATTAAAAGGTTTTCATAATCTAATTTTTATTTGAACCTAATTTTCATCTAATTATTTTTCTACTCATTGATTTTTAACTCACAATGATTTTTTATTCTTATTATTTTTAACCTTGTTCATATTTAAGACTTGTATTAAAACTTTTTCTTAACTTAATTCCTTTCAGATTCCTTAAAAATGTCCTAGTTTCAGCACAGGAAACTTTATTGTCAAATAATGAGGCTTATTTTTCATACTTAGCTGGTAGAATAGTAGCATTGCTTTATAGCAATGTTTATTTGTATTCTACACATCTTATTTTTTCTGGTTTGAAGTTTCTACTCTTATGGATCTGAATATTAGACTCATTTTTTTACCCCAAATTGAACTTAAAACTAAAGTGTGCAGATTAAGAGTTATTTTTCAGTATGTAACTAATATATTCTTCCCTCACTTCTGGGATCTGGCCTGTATTCAGATAGATAAAATAGTTCTTCTTGGAAACTCAATAAGAAAAGGAGATGATTGAAAGATTATTGTTTTTTTTTTTTGAAAATATTTTCAAAGGCTTTCTATTTGATATGTGATGGTACTTATTTAGAATAAACTAAATGGATGAGTCTCCACAGAATAAGGATCACTTTGGAATTCTTGTATCATTAGAGCAAATTGAAATTGGTCAGTAATTGCTGATTCCTTTTTAAGAGGATCACCGGGGGTTCCAGCCAGAGTCCAGGTGTGATGTACTTCTTTAAGGGGTTGAGTAAGTGTAGTAAAGCTGGGAAAGTCTTTTTAGAGAAGTGGGGAAAATTCAATCCTGAAGTAGATGAGTTGAGCCCCACTAAGAAAAAATATATAAATGTGTGGAATCTGAAAGAAGGAGAGTTGGCAAGTTGTGTGTCCATTGCATAAGTATGTCATTGCTTAGGGGTTCTAAGTTGTGGACACCTGCCAACTGCTCAGAGAGGAATGGTAGTCTGTCACAGTGGAAGCTTTCTTGGAAAGGTGTTACCAGGTCTTTGGCAATTGGGCTATTACTGACATCCTTGCTAGGGCTCTGGGATTCACTGGAGCCTCCTCTTCCTTTGTCTGAGTTTCTCTCAGATAGATAAATAGAGATAAAGCTAAGTCTGGAAGGTGAATGAAAGTCTAAGTATGCATGGCCGTGACCCAAATTACCCTTGAGTCGTTTCATGTTTGTGAGAAGTCTTGAGAGGGAAGAGTAATGGGAGCCTGGGCCCTGACAAGATCAAATGTTACTAAATATAAAGGTTGTCTCTCACCCTGATTCTTCTTCTTCACTATCGGTAGATGGAAACTGCCTTTTTATTGGTCTAATTAATCATAATTCTCCTAATGAAATAAAATTATGTGTATATATGATGATTTAAACCTTATGTTTCTCAGGTAAATGCTTTATAAAATACATGTTTTATGTATAATGAAATTTTCAAATTACAAATAAGCAAAAAATATTAATTTCTCTGTATAATTTGTTAATTTATTTGAAGGTTCATTCCATTAGATTTCAGTTCCTTGGTCATTAAAAGAAAATTATTAGTGAAATATGAATAAAAACCATCTTTGTCTAAACTAGTTCCTCATCATTTTGGTTTGTGTAGTATATAAGGTAAGTAACACTGAATAATTAAATCATTTAAAAATATTTTCTAGATATAATGCATACATAATTCTTACAAAGTGAAAAATTCAAATTTTAAAATGAAGAGGAAATTAACAAGCAACAAAAAGGAAATTAGAATTATTAACTTCAAGTTTATTGTTATTTCTGCATTTGCCTCCATGTTCTCCACTCCTTTCCTCATTCTTTTTACAATCACCTACCAACTTTGATGACAATCCTATCTCAGCTTCATTCATAACTTCAGTTTCTGGCTCATACTATAGTACTCTCCTTTTCATTCCCAATCAACATTCTTGGGAACTACAGCATCTGTGTTGATGACAATCCCAAGACACCAGTTTCACAATTTCTTTATGTCCTTTACCACCACATTTGATTTAACTACTGATAAGAATAGCCACACTTTAGACCTGATCATCATTTGGAAATATTCTTCCTCTATGATCTTACTCTTTAATAATCACTTTTTCAGCATATCTTGAAATTGTGTTTTTATTAGGTATACAATAGATTTCTTCTATCTAATCTCAATTGTGCCCTGACCATTGTTATAAAATCCTTTGATTCGTCTCCAGTTGATTCCCCAGAGTAATATGTATTCCAAATAATCTAATTGTCTACAAATTCTTAAACTTGTTTCCACTCTGTCACTCTCAACAGATGAATTAATGCTATTTTATTAAGATCAAGACCATTTGTTGTTGTTTCCATATACCCTTCAGCCACTTCTCAAAATTTTATATTTTTGTATCCATCTCATCCTCCTTTTCTCAAATCAGAAAATAAAAAGGCTTTCCTTGTCCTTTCAAAGCTAAATTCTTTACCTTTAACTTTTAATTCTATCCCTTTTTATCTTTGCCGGAAACTAACACAATATTTTTTCTTTATTTCTTTCCTTTTTTCCTTGCTTCCTTTCTTTCTTTTCTCTTCTCTTTCTCTCTCCATCTCTTCTTCCTTCAACACTGGTTCCCTCCTCATTGTCTACTTGAGTCCTATTTATCCTAAAATAACCATTCCTCCTCCCTATTATCCCAATCTTACCATCTCCATTTACCTGCCATTTATTTTTTCCCCTCTGCCAATTTTCTGGAAAGAAGAGTCTATATTCGCTGCCCTAAACATTTTCAGTGCTTTGCAATCTGACTTCTGTTCTCAAAATACCCAGTGAATAAACACTATTCCTTCTCTGTATTTCCATAGTATTGGGTTTACATCTCTATTACAGTATTCTGCCTAGCATTATAGATATTCATGCATAAAGCTTATTTCCCTTGGTAAAGTATAAGTGCCTTGAGGATAAGCCATGTTTTGTTTACTTTTGTATCCCTAGTGCTTTGTATATAATTAGTGTTTAATATCCTTGGGGAATTTTATTGAATTACAATTCTAATTACATTTTCTGTTTCATCTTCATATGTTTAAAATAATTTTATATAAACTGCTATTCTTTCATCCCTACTGTCATTGAGGTCAATGAGTTAGTGGTTTAAATGGAAGACAGATTCATGTTGTATTGAATGTTTTTTTTTTTTAATTCTCTTGCAAAATGCTATAATTAAGACTTATTTCCCTCTGAGTTCTAGGGGGAAAATAGTCAATCTTAATAATTGATTATTCATCTATACAAAGATCATCCTTCCTCTTATTATTTTTCTTTTTTTTTACCAAACACTTATATTTGACAAAAATTACAGAGCTTCATAGCATATGTAAATTTTAAGAAGTTTTTTTTTTTCATATAAAATGCTGGATTAATGTTTAGTGATGGAAAAATCATATTAAGAAGGACAATGTTTGAGGTGCTAATACCATTTTGAGTTTAATTTTGTTCTGAATCCCTAGTTCAGACCATCGATCACATAAATATCCACTATTTTAAAGAGAATTTGATGAAAGGGAATATGAACGGACCACTACAAATCAGTTATCAGCACTAGCAAATCAGTTAAAATAAAATGAACTCTTAATAGTAGTCATCAGTGTTACTTTTGTAACTGAAGAACAGAAAAGATGTAAGAGACAATAAGTTTTTTTCTCCGTGGGCTAAGGAACATATGAACCAACAAAACAAACATATTGCAATATGCAATATGCAATTCATGTTGAAAAAGTATGTAAAATTTATGCAAATCAATTACAACTACATAAGCTTTAAGTTTATATAAACACAGCTGACCTACATAACATAGTTATATAGGTTTTCAACAAAAATTGGTTTCAACATAAATATATTTTATTTAGATTCTTAAATGGATATTTCATCAGTGGTAGAATGAATGAATGAAAAGGTATCCAAGTGGTATTTAAAGGTATTGTTGCCCTAACAATAATTTAAAAATTGATGGAATTTGACAAAAGTGGACCCAACCATAGCAATCTTTTTCTTCCTTTTGAATGCTCATTTTCCATCTCAGAAAAGATACTGAAATCTTTTGATAATAGACACTGGATGCCCAAAAGTCTTTATTCCCATGTGTCAACTTAGTGGCACATGGAATACATTTAAGATCTCATTCTTCTCATTTTGCCAATATAACACTATCTACCAAATTACTATCCATTCTCAAGAGGTCTTGCTCTCAATTAGTTAAGTTAGGAAGCAATCAAATAAACTGTTATTATTAATTAATAGGTTTAAATTAAATGTCATATAATGAAAATAGTACTGTACCAGGGGTTAGGAGGCCTTATTTTGACATTAACTTAATCATGTGACCTTAGATAGATCATTTTATATTTTCAGGACTCAATTTTCTTATCTATAAATGAAGAAGTTAGATTAAGCTTTCTTCCAGCCTATTTTAGAAATATTTGCATTTTGATAATGAAACTATTAAAACCCTGCAAAGTATTAAATTCAAAGGAATGAATTCCATTTATTAAAAAAGAGAGAGAGAATAATGTGGTGTAATGGGAAGAACAGTGGCAAGGATTCTGGACAGAGTAATTTAATACCTAATTCTGACATTTAGTAGCTGTGTAATTTGGGGTATGGCCTCATTTTGCTCATTGATAAGACAGAACTAATAATGCTTGTACCATCTACCACCATGTACCACCATAGAGTTGCAGTAAGGAAAGCTCTCTTTACGTTTTAGAGTTCTATACAAACATGAGATTCTGCTTTTGTTCTATTCATAGGCTATAGGTCAATTTCCTTCTGTTTACATAGAAAATTAATTGTTGTTCCTAAATGATATCCTAATGACATGAATGAATGAATATACATTCCCAGATAGTTAATGAATGACTCCCAGTCAGGGATGGGAAAAGATCATTCTAACTCATCAATACTGCATGCAACTTTTCTGATGCTTTATATCATTTAAATATGTCTGATCACAGAGGGGAAAACTTATTCACTTGTCCAATGGGCACTGAAACTAAATAGCTAAATCCAAAGGCCCCCCACATATTGTAGGATATAGTTCCAGAAGCAATATCTTTGTAGGGAATAGAGCAAATAGGAAATTAATAAGTGGGATTAATAAATGTGAAACCATTAAATCAGCTGTCCTGAATGATTAGTGCCTCAAATGGTTCACTACATCTAAGCAGATTCAAGTCATGTTTTACTTTATTTCCAAGCTACCTTATGGGAATATCATATGATTTATTCCTCTCTCTTCCAGATATAAGACTATAATCAATTTAATGCTACCATTGCTATATGGAAAGGTAGAGAGATGTCAATATACTCCTCTATGGTTTCATTCACTATCACTTGCTAAAATTTTTTAAACCACTATATCCTTACCTGTCATCCATGCCCCTACTTTAGAGGGAGTCAGTTTCATTAGAGCAAAAACTGTCTTCACTATTGTTCTTGTAGCTCTAGGGCATAGTACTTGGCATATAATGAATACTTAATAATTTTTTAATTCATATATTTAATTTATACATGCATTCTTAAAGGTAAATACTTGTTTTTTAAAAAAAAACTATTTTTGATTACTAGCAAATTACTAACAAAATACTGGTAAATCCCCATTTTTGCCATGTTGATGTAGGGGAGGATGAAAGAAGGTACTATTTTTTTTAGTATAATGGGCTCTGATTCATATAATTCAAGGAAATTTATATTTTTTAATAAAACATACAGATCAGGGAATTTCACAGTTAGAAAGACTCTTGCCTTTAAAGTAAGAATAGATTCTTAAGTAACTATATCTCATTCAAGATGTGCTCAACATTGGTAAGAGTAGGGATGTCTGGATAGATGATATTCTTTCCTCTGGGTGCATATGTGTACATGTGTTTGTACCTCTCTCTGTGTGCGTATTGGTTCCCAGATTTAAGAGGGGTTTTTCTCTTTAAAAATCTTTTGGAGAATTTATTTTCATCTTCTGCCTGCAGAGGTTTTATGAAGTCTGTTTATTAAATTACAGAGCACTCTTGAAACACATTCAACTTTCCCAGAGATGTCTTCTGTGTCTTGACTCCAAGGCGGCTGTGAAAGTGTAAATATTCAGTGCCTGCTGGGCTCTGTGTGCTGACAGCATTTGGGGGGAGCAGGTTTGTGCCCAGCTTGGCCACTGCCACCTGTGTGTTCTAATTCCATCCCATAAATATCTCAGGCTAGGTCCTGGGCAGCAGTGTACCAACATTGACTCTCCTTAGATGGACAGTATTCATTAACATGCTATCAGTGGGAATGATTCCAGGTTAGCCTCAGTAGTACAAAGAACCCACTGTAAGTCAGATCTGTCCAAGATACATTCACATTATGCATGAATTTCCTGTTCAAGATGACTATTAATCAAACCAGATGACCCATTTTCTTTAAACAAGCTCAAGGTTTCTATAAAGCCTACATTTAGGACCTGGCATGAAGTCATTCTCCAAGAACAGTAATGTATCATGCCTTGAGGAGAGAGAAATAACAGTCTGTTCTGTAAAGTGAAATGATCTTTAATATAGCACCATAACACAACTTCCTCTTGGTTTTTGTCAGGGTAGAGTCCAACTCTTTTCCTTTAGGAAAAAAAAAAACTATACCTGTTTTGTTCAGATAGAACAGTGCTTAGAGATATGTTATCCTTCCTGGATTAATTCTAATAGTGGGGGAAAGAAAGGGGCAAACTGACAAATTTCAGAGAGGTCAGATTTGACTATGAAGCAACTGGACAAAAGATGTCCACAGAAATTTAATATAGTTCCAATTCAATTCATCATGCACATGGGTAAGCTCCTACTAAATGTAAAACACACAAGCAAAAAACACAAAGGTAAGATAGGTCCTTTCCTTTATAGAACTTATTATCCATTTAAGGGAAATGGCACACAACTATTTTAGGTTATAATGGAAGCTAGGTACAAAGGTCCATGGAAAATCTTCCAAAAGAAAGATATTTTTCCAATGTGGAAATGGAGTGATCATAATAGTCTTCATAGAGAAGGATCACTTGACCTGAGAACAGTTATGCTAGCAGAATGTATATAAATGGGAAAGCTTATTTCAAATATAAGGAATGGCATAAACAAAGGCAGAAATATGGGAAAGAGTGGGAAATTCACATGGGAAAGTGAATCATCCAATTTTCCAGGGGAATGGAACTCATGGAAGAGGGTCATTTGAAATCAATAAGGAAAGAAGGGGATAGGGGAATCTGGGTTGTGGGGGGCCTTAAATTACAGAAGAAGGAGTCTAAACTGTAATTAATTGGTAATATAGAGCTTTTAAAGGGTGTAAGCAAAGGAATGGCATGATCATTTTTGGACATCAGGGAGATAACTTCTAACAGTGTGAAAGATGGATTGCAGAGAGATCAGATATAAATGGGAAGACTGATTAGGAAGCTTCTGCAAAAACCTAGGTTTGTGGTAATGAAAGCTTCTTCTAGCATAATGATAGTGGGAATAGAAAGAAGTTGGAAAAAAGATTAATTCTTCAGAAAAATACAATCAGAAGGATTTAGCAACAGATGGGTGGGAGAAAGAAAAGTTAAAGTTTTCAATCTCAAAATTAATTTATCAATAATGGACATTCAACATATTACAAATTCATTTCATCTCCTGATATGTAAATACAAGCATCTTTTCAAATAAACTGGGAACTGGCCCACCCATCTTGATTCAGATACATCATCGTAGATTATTCTATCTTTCAACATGGCTGCCAACTTCTGACAGCTTGAATAATGATTAATTATAATTAAAACCATTTTTTCAGATGAATTTCTCAGTTGTCAGAGAGAAGTCTTTCAAGGTAACAAAACTAGTCTGGCAGTTTTTGCTTTGACATTTAATTTACTTTCTCCATAAGAACAAATGCTACCTAATTGTTCCTTTTTTTTTTTTTAACTGAAAATCTTGCTACATTAGATCATGTCACTGAAAGCAGAGTCAGTGTTTCATAAACTTTCAGGCTCAAGGCTATTGTAAACCAAATAAGGTTTTCTCTTCATAACAAGCTTCATGTAGAACAAGTTTTTAGTATCAAGGAAAAAAAGGGACTTTTCACTCATAAACTAGGCACTGTATGACTTCCTCAGGTAGTTGAAAACTATTGCTGCATACAAGGAACCAGGGGTGGTCTTGGCTTCTTATAAAGTGATATGACCTTCTGTTTGTACCTTGACCCTAGTCACTCAAGCCTTTTATTGATTTCCCTCTGATCACTCAGTTCAGTTCATTTTCACAAGTTGAGAACAGCTGAAGCTGCCTTGCAGTGAGTGGCAGAGACCAAGGGTCAAAAGCCAAAATGCAACTACTAATAAAACTCTAAGCTACTATCAGCTGATAGAGATGCACAGAATGTCTCAAGTAAAAAAATACATGTTACCATCTACTGACCCATCCAAATGGTGTCTCATAGAATGTCAGACAGAATGTGGGTCCATCAGTTCTACTGAATAAAAATAGAAGATACTCATCCTACTAGCCATGGTTCTGGTAGGAAATCTATTTTTTCTACTATGTTGATGCAATGCATTTAAATAGAAGTTGGATAGGACAAATAGAGCTCACTTGGAAATGACACTGTCATGCCTAAAGATTCAAAGTAAAGATGCTAAATGTAGAGACAGAATTTCAATCCTCCAAACAAATTCCTGCCCCCAGGCAAAAGTTTGTTAAATTAAACCATGTTCTCTTTGGATAAATTATTGAAGTTTGAATTGAATAAAAAACTTATCAATGGGATGGGATTCAACTGAAAACTTTTCAGCAAAACAGTAAATAAAGCTGTGAAAGTCCCCAAGGAAACAATTCACCAAATTTGTTGTTTCTATTTTGTAAAGAAGTATAAATTCTTTATAAAGGATGGCAAAACACGAATAAAAGAATTTTAGAATGGGAAATCATGAATAAGTAGGAGAGTCCTCACTGATCTTTCAAAGTATTAAATCTTAATTAGCCCTCTTCTTCCTCTTGCACATCTGTGTTCTGCTACTTAAGATTCTGCTTGTTACATTGAAATATATGTATATGCACATATTGTAAATCTATATGCATAAATATAATAAACATATATGTACATATATGTGTCTGTGAAATTATAAATGAGAAACAATTTCTACCTCTCTATCCTGTTTTCTTCCAGGATGTTAAATATATACATTTTGAAGTAAAGAATTAAGAATATTTCAATGTAAATATGACTTTTTTTTTTTTTTTGCTAAGGCAATTGGGGTTAAGTGACTTGCCCAGGGTCACACAGTTAGGGAATGTTAAGTGTCTGAGACCAGATTTGAACTCAGGTCCTCCTGACTTCAGGACTGGTGCTCTATCCACTGCGCCATCAAGCTGCTCCAAAAATATGACATTTTGATACTTGATGCCATTTGAATCATCCACATGAAATCAAAGGATAATGCCTATAATTTATAAGCACACTCTTTGTATTTAATAATACTCCATTTAAATAAAAGAGCTTGCCTATAAAGGAACTACTGCAAAGGGAAGATAAAAAGTGACACATGGTCAGAAAATATCACCATTTCTAAGTGAAAACCTAGCATATCATGTGTTCAGTTAGTGTGTCAAGCAATTGGGAGTACTTTAAAGTAAGAAACTTCATGCGTACAGGCATGTATTGCATCTGTATGTGTAAGTACACATACTTTACATACTAGCAGAATATGTTCATGAGGACAGGAATTTATATCCCAGTGGGTGGCCAGCTATATGTAGTTTGTTGCTTTTTGACCATTAGCCAGTATAACTGGGCAGTCAGAGTTTTCAATTGGAAAAAAATAAATTATCCCTGTCTCCAAAAGGCATTTCCTCTCCTAGAAATATGGCATTTTCTTTTTATTCCCCAAACAGTGATTCCACTGGATCTTGCTTGTGTCTCCAAAATTGTATTTTATCTCCTGAAGGAGTCTAATTTGATTTCCCCCCTTTCTGCTCCATAATTATGCTGGTTTATGGATAATAATCATGCCAATAGAGCTTTTCACCCCATAAACCAAAAGTCTTCTACTCCCCTTAATTAGCATGGCACAATTGGAGTACATAAAGCCAAAGAGAAAATCTAATGAGGTCTGATAAAGACTTTGAAAGTCATATGTGTATATGTTCGTGTGTGTGTGTGAGTGTGTGTGTGTGTGTGTAAGCCTGAAAACATGTATTCTCCAAGGGTCACCCTCACAAAAAAAAAATTCTAGTTCTCGTGAATATTTACTACTCCAGAAATGGTTTTAAGTATGACAGAGATTTCTTTACATTAAGCAAACGTTGACTGTGGCTCACCCTCAATTAAAACTCCAAATATTGTTTTGTTTTGCTTTGGGCAAGGAAGGAGGAGAAGGAAAAAACTTTAACATCCAAGGGGCAGAAAAATAGCTTTTTCTAAACAAACAAAGACTAATTGTGCTCATAAATGTAGGGTGCTCATAATTTAAGAGCAATGGTTTATATTCTGGGTAGATCTTATAAACAGGGCAGGCTGGTCAAGGCTATGGTTGGGTCCAATAAAAGGGCCTGACTCAACAGACAAGGCCAGCAATTGTTCTGTTGTGTATTTTGGAAGCTTTGGCCAAGTTTACATTTCTAGCCAATGTTTCGCTCCTTATGTTTATGGCAGCACAAAGGAGCAAGCTCTGGGAATTTCTCGAAAGGAAGTCCTAGTAGCAAGCATTGTCACTGACAATGAACATGGAGAAAGGGGAAAAGAAAAAGCAACATATGGAAAGGAAAACATGAGCGTTGCTATGAAGCTCAACATCTGATTCTTATTGTCTTGGCATTAGACTCTGAAACAGGATTCATGTAAACCTCAAAAGGGGAAATATTTTCAAAGCACATATTGATATATAGAGATGACCAATTAGAACTTCAGGTGGAGGGGATTCCATTTCATGTTCCATTTATCCATGTATTCTAACAGAATACTATCTATTTGTTCAAATGATTTTTGAGTTTCTATGGTTTATTTGTGTGTATTTCTATAATTTAATATCCAGTCAAGACCCATTGGGTCCTAGAAACTATTCTACTATAATTAATAAAAATAATAGCTAATAGGAACAAATCATTCATTCATGGTTGTTAGAAAATATTTTACCTAGTTATTTTAGTCAAGCTTGCCACAAATAGGGCAGGCATTTGGAAAATCATATGTTTTACAAATGTAAGTTTTTCAATGAAGATGGAAAGGGGAAGAAAATGCAAAAATTTAAAGCCCATAATTCTGCTTTTAATTTGTTCCCTTTTAATTCATCTCCCAGCAGTCCTCTCCTTTGTTTCAGCATTCTCTTCCACTTATTACGTTTCCTGGTTGCCCATAACTTTACAATGTAGAGCTCCTTCCAGGGCTTCCCTAATGGACAGTTCCACATGTTCTGGACTTTCCTCAAATTCCAAATTGGCCTTTCTTATTTCTAATCTATCCAGAGCCCTACTGTGTGACTGAGCATATATTTTGATAAACTAATTTGTGCCACCTTGTTAATAATTCACCATGGCTTTCTGCCTTAGTCTTCACTGTCTTAACCCAAAAGAATGAATAATGGGAACGCTTCAAATACCATGGCAAGCCAATGGGAAAGAAATTTCTGGGCAGAAGAAGTGTTGCTTAGTTTTCAAATCCAATCATATCAGCAGTTGTCCATTTACTCTCAGGGAGAGTCTTAGGTTGAGAATGACTTAAACTTCTGTGTGCTTTTAAATTAATATGTTGTTGTTTAATCATTGCTCAGTTGTGTCTGACTCTTTGGGACCCCATTTGTGGTTTTCTTGGCAAAGACTAAAGTGCTTTCCCATTTCCTTCTCCAGATAATTTTATAGATGAGTAAACTGAGGCAAACAGAGTTAGATGATTTGCCTGGAGTCACCCAACTCATAAGTATCTGAGCCTAGATTTGAATTCAGGTCTTCCAGACTCTAGGCTCAGTACTCTCTATACTTTGTCAGCTGTCCTTGGACAGAATATGCATGGTTTTACACAATCCATTTGAATCATTGAGTCCCAGGAACATCAATATGGTAAAGCCCCATTAGCAGAGTATTACAAAGTAATTAGGACAGAGACTAAGCTGAAGTTCACCTTTGGGAAATAAACCCTTCCCTTGTAGTGAAAATCAGTAGGATTTAAAAAATATGACAGCAGGAATGTTTTAAATACTTAAAAGAACAACATTTTCAATCAACTTTTGGCATTGTGAAACAATTTACAAAGTCTCCAACTAGATACATTTTGTTAGCTGTCAGGCTAAGTTATTGTGTGTACTCAAAAATAATAAAACAGCATTTCTTTTTAAATAGATTACAACTCAGGCTGGCCTTCAGTGTTGGCACTAAATAAACACTTGATTGATTTTACCGACAACAGCCCACATTACATTATGACTCTTTGAAAAGTGACAAAGAAACTAGCATTAACTCATGTTGTGAACCTGGGTGTCAGGTAACAAGATTGCAAAGCATTATACTTCATAAATTTATCTATAACAATTTAACTCTGTATTTCCAAACCTGAAGACCAGCCCAGATACTGGGTAAATAATTCAGGACCTATATACTGAAAGCTGTTTATATTCATGTGAATATAAATACTTTCCAAAATCAAGAATGCAATCCATTCCCCATTTGAATCTTTTGGTAACAGGAGCTTATTTTTGGTAAATAGATCTTGTTTATCTTCCTTGCTCTGCCAGCTCTCAGGGTCATTCATATCACATCTTAGATACTCATAAAATATCTGATTGATGAATGGATAGATGGATGGATGGATGGATGGATGGATGAATATGAATATGAATGCTATCCAGATAAGATGCCTGAAGTAGACACAGTCTTATGAAATTACATTCAAAGACTGCCTTACTCACTGCCTCAACCTACTGTACAAAATCTATGAGCCTATTCAATGTATTGCTCTTTGCTTTTATCAAATGAGATATTTGGGGGAAAAACTCTTACTGCAATGCCCAACACATAGTAGGCACTATGTAAATGTTTATTATCTTATTGTTCACACTCACTCCAAGATGATCTCTCTATCCACTGTGATGCTGACTCTGCTTCTTTAAATGCACAAAATATATCATTTCTTCTTCACTATGCCAGTCTCTTAACTGTACCTAAATCCTCCATTCAAAACTATTTCCTCTAAAGAAATACCTGAACAAAGGTTATTCTTCATCTCACTTTTTAGGGCATATGACCCTTCCAGCTGTAAAAACAAGAAGCCAAATGAGGTATCAAGGAAAACCTTCCATAGACAACAACTACTGTAAACAGTGGTGAAGGGAAATGAATGAGTTGCTGATATGTACCAACATCTGGTCTCAGCCCAAAAGAAAACACCCAACTTCTGGCTTTTGATTGCAGAAGGTTTGGCACACTGTCAGCTTATTCTTTTTCCAGCCATTGTCTACTCATCTTCCTTGGTGTCCTCCCAGAAAGTACCACCTGGTAAAGAGATAAAACGAAGAATTCCTTTGTTAATTCAAATGGCTTGCAGATGACAGCTTAGCCAAAGCTGTCACTTGGGGATAAAAATGTATGTTCTTTAGAAAAGCAAAAGAGCCTCCATCTTTAGCACCTGGAATCCTTCCACAGTGAAGAAACAGATTTAGCTGAAATTAACATATACAGATGCCCTAGTTTGTTTTTTGGGTTTTTGAAGGGAGGTGTCTCTAAATAAATTCATTTGCTACCTGGAAATGTATAGCTCTCAGCTATAAATTGTGTTTGCTTGAGAACAACTCTTTCCCAACATAGGAATGACAGATGCCATTATGTTTTATACTTAAGCATATACTCCCATTGGGAGCAATTGAATTCTCCTGGATTACGGAAACAGAAATGAAGTTTCTTCTACTGCTAGGTGGTTGCTCTTATGGAGGATCATGTACTCATGCATCTAAAGCAGAAGGAAATATTAAAGGTCATCCAGTCCAAAGCTTCTTAAACTGTGGGTCATGTAACTAATTGTGGAGATCATGACATTATGATTTATTTTCAGTAAATGTTTGATTTATATACCTATTTTATATGCCTATATACCTGGGGTCACATAAACATTTATCGGGCAAAACAGGGTCATATGAGGAAAAAGTTTGAGAAGCCTCAATTTAGCCCAAATCTTTTATTTTGCAAATGAGTAAATTGAGTCCTTGATTTGCCCTGTGTCTCACAAATAGTAAATGAGAGAGGGAGAATTTGGTCCTAAATCCTCACCAACTCCAGTAATTTTCCCACCATATCAGCTGATCTTTGCTAAGTGAAATTATTAATAGCCTAAGAATCTCTACTAGAAGAAAATAAAGTCCTAAATCCAAATTCCCTTACTCAGCTCTTTAGGGCTCTAGTGTGTATAATCTCACCATAGCCCCCAGTCCCCAGAACATGCACACTGGCTCTATATCTAGATTTTAGCAATGACTGAAAAGATTATATGGTCTCCAGTATCCTTATAAAGTTTTGATATCAGAGTTATATTTATCTTCAATGAAGAATAGATTTAATACCAGCAAAATCTGTAGAAAATCTGATTTTCAAGACTGTATACTATTTTCAATTTTCACCTTGAAACCTGCTCTTCACAAGCCAAAGTCATTTTATTTCACCTAAATTGCATAAATAATATTTGTTCTTTCAGAAATCTTGTCAAAACTCCCTCTCCAACTTCACCCAAAAAAAAACTCCCATGAACTAATTTTCTTATCTTACCTTTACAAATAATAGCTCATAATAATTAAAAGTTTTCAAAATACTTTTTCCCAACCATCCTATGAGGTAAGTTAATTCAAATATGAAATTTAAAAGTGGGTCTAGATAATCTGGAAATTTTAAGATGATCCTTCTCTAACTAGCTATTCACAGAAGTGAAATCAGCAAGTTTTAAGGATGGCCAAATAAAGAGTGGATCTTACAAAGGTTATAGTGATACTCTAATACTTTTAGCCTCACACAGGTTATAATGATACCCATGAATATCTCAAAGACATTTCAGAATGCTGTGGAAAGAATATTAAATATTTTACATGATTGCATATATGCAAGATTGCTTGCCATCTCAGGGAAGGGAGACAGAAGGAAGGGAGGGAAAAAGAGAGAGAGAATTTGGAATGGAAATTTTTTTTAGTTTTAAAATTTTGTTTTTACATGCAATTGGAAAAAATAAAACGTTATTTTATTTTTAAAAGAACACTAGATAAAGAGCCACAGAACCTTGGTTCAAATCCTGATTCTGCTATTTATGATCTATATGATTTGGGGCAATTGATTTCAACTTTTTAAACCTTGGTTTCTTCATCTGTAGGTAAGCTCTAAAGTTCCTTCCAATGTTAAATCTATGATCATATGATCTAAATGGTTTCATCTGTTTTGGATAGTTTACATGAGATGTGGCCTGGAAACAAGGAAAAGAATAGCTTTGAATATTCCTTCCAAGAATAAGATTCTAAAATATTTCCAGTAGAAATCTGAGTAGATAGACTATATAATTTTTATGATATATAAGATAGTTTTTCTTTCAAGGTCCAGTTTAAATGCTATCTTTTCCACAAACATTCAAGAAGTACTTTTAGTGTGGAAAACACTGTGCTAACCCCTGGAGGCTGAGGGATATAGCCTTTCTTGTGGATTGAGAGAAATGATTCTTTTTCTCTTGTTTTTGTTTGCTCTTCCTTCTCGAATAGGACCATGACATCAGGGAGATGATGCCATGACATGTGAGTGAATTGGATTTATGTGAGGGAGGGCTGGGCAAGGCAGACTCCTTTTCCCCTTCAGAGTCATCTGGGTTCAATGACCAGATACAGATCAGAAGGAGTGGAAATGGCCCTGGGGAGTCAGAAACCTTGTGTTTTTAAGCTGAAATCTTCAACAGGTTTCAATTTGACTGAAGCCACACTTATTCAGGGATTAAGGCTAGGTAGCAACTGAGATAAAAAAAAAAAAAAAAAAATGGCCTCTTTTACCTAGTCAAAAAAAAAAAAAATCTAAATAAATAAATCATTTCTGTTTTGGCCAGAAATCCTGAGAGTCTTCCCCTCCCAGATTTCTCTCTTACACTAATAATCAATTAGTGTTAGTGTTAATAATCAATTAACATGAGAGAGAGGGGAATCAAGGGTTTATTTGTTCTTGTTCTTGTTATTTTTTTTCTTAGTTTTCCTCATTCAAAGTTCAACCTTTCAAAGGCATTTCTGACTCTGCTCAAAGAATTTACCTCACCCAGAGCATCTTATCTAGGTGGAATTCTTTCCTCACTATTATTCATTGTTCATTGATTGTGTGGAGGATAGATCCTTTTGTATAGATTACCAAAGAGGAAGTGGTCTGCTTGAGGTGAATCTTTCTTTTCCATGTGTGACATGACCAGAGTCACATACCCACCCCCTCATTAGAAAGACCTACCATTCATTATGATGTTCATTCTCTTATTAATTGTTAACCAATCAACATTGATTTCCATCTGTTGGAAACACCGACTTTTCTAAGAGCATATAAGTTTGAGTGACTTCCATGACTAATTTTGGTGTAACAGAAAAAGCCAAATGACCATCATTTTATTAATTATTCATCAATTATAATTAATAAAATTGATTATTGATTATACCTGCCTCATTTTCCTCATCTGTAAAATGGGGATAATAATAACACCTATCTTAGCAGGATTATTTTTGAGGATCAAATAAGATAATAATTGTAAAGCTCTTAGCATAGTGCCTTTCACATAATAAGTTTTATATAATTATTAGCTTTTATCATCATCATTATAATCATTATTATTATAAGCAAATGTGTGAGGTATTGTATCATAGTTGAAAAATTACTTAAACTCAAGTCAAAAGATATGAGTTCAAATCTTCATGCTTCTCCTTTGCTGTATCTCATAGGTTTTGATATGTTGTCTTATTATTGTCATTCTCTTGAATGAAATTATGGGTTGTTTCTGTGATTTGTTATTTGACCCAGTCATTCTTTAGAATTATATTATCTAATTTCCAATTGGGCTTTAGTCTGTCTTTTCCTGCCCCTTTATTAAATATAATTTTTATTGCATTATAGTCTGAAAAGGAAGCATTTACTAAAATTCTGCCTTTCTGCATTTGATTGTGAGGTTTTTATGCTTTAACATATGGTCAATTTTTGTGTAGGTGCCATGTACTACCTAGAAAAAACTATATTTCTTTCTCCAGAGATCTATCATAGGTAGGTTTTCCAGGATCCTATTAACCTCCCTAGTTTCTTTCTTGTATATGTTATGATTAGATTTGTCTGATTCAGAGAGGCGAAGGTTGAGGTACCCCACTAGAATAGTTTTGTTGTCTATTTCTTCCTGTAACTGACTTAAAATCTTTTCTAGGAATTTGCCTGCTCTACCATGTGGTGCATACACATTTAGCATTGTTACTACATTATTTACAGGACTTTTTATCAAGATGTACTCTTCTTTCTTATCTCTTTTAATAAAATGTATTTTTACTTCTGCTTTATCTGAGATCAAAATTGCTACTTCTGCTTTTTCTGTATAATAAATTCTGTTCCAGTCTTTTACCTTTACTCTGTATGTATCTCTATGTGTCAAATGAATTCTTGTAAACAACATATTGTAGAATTATGTTTTTTAATCCACTCTGTTCTTTGCTTCCATTTTATGGGAGAATTCATTCCATTCATCTTCACAGTTATGATTACCAGCCATATTTCCCTCTGACCTATTTTCTGCTCTGTATATACATTGGTTCTTGTTCTATCCTGTCCTTAGATTAAATTTTAAAAGTTATTTTTTTTCAATAGAAATGATTCAAAGTCTTTCACTTTATTGAAGATCTATTTTCTCCCCTGAAAGATGATGCTGACTTTTGCTAGGTAGTTAGTTCTTTGTTATAACCCCAGGTCCTTTGCATTCTGGAATATGGTATTCCAGACCCTTCGAATTTTTATTGGAGAAGCTACTGGGTAATCCTGACTGTTGCTCCTTGATATTTGAATTGTTTTTCCTGGCAGCTTGCAGTATTTTTTCCTTGAGACAGTAGTTTTGGAGTTTCACAACACTGTTTCTTGGGGTTTTCCTTCTGGGATCTCTTTCTGAAGGTCATTGATGAATTCTTTCAACCAGTGTTTCCCCATCTGTTTCTAGAATATTGGGGCAATTTTCCTTAATGATCTCTCCAGGTCATGGCTTTGAGGTAGGCCAATGATTTTTAAATTTTCTCTTCTGGATCTATTTCCCAGGTCAATTGTTTTTCCAATGAGATATTTCATATTTTCTTCCTTTTTTTCATTCCTTTTAGTTTGTTTGACTGATTCTTGTTGTCTCACTATGAGGCACTGTCCCAAGCTTCCTGGGCAGTTCTGAGCCTAGGCTTTGAGAACAAGTGCTACCTTGTGTTTGTACGGGTAGCTTTTTCTGCTCTGTTCAGGAAACAGCCTGGTTTCCCAGAGTTTGCCTTCTGAGCTGGGACTGGAGACTGCTCCCCTGCTGTGCTCCTCTGCTGAGCCAGGACGGAGGGTTTTAGCTGCTGATTAGCTGTGATTCAGACCTTCTCATTGGCTTTCTCAGAGTCTGTCTGAGCTGGGCTGAACACACTTTTCACCTCAGTACACTGACTTTTCTTGCAGTTTCTCCAGTCTCTCTTGAGCTGCAGAGGGGTTTCGATCCATCAGAGTCTGTTCAGAAACGTGGTTCTATGTGGGTTTTGAGGGAAATTGGGAGAGCTCAAGCAGCTTCCAAAAGCTCTGCCATCTTGGTTCCACCCCAGAAGTCCTTCTTTCAGCTTCTTGCTGTGTGTCCTTAGACAAGCAATTAATTTCTTTCTCTGGCACTCAGTTCAGCATTGGCAAAACTGATTAATTGAATTAGGTTATCAGGCTAACACTCTTTAATATGATCCTTGTGAAACCTGAGGAAGGAAGCCTTTTTTGACTGGGGAGATCAAGTCAGTCTTTCTTGAGGAGAGAGTATTTGATTTGCCTTTTAAAAGATATGTTCCAGCAGAAATGGGTTCATTTCAGGCTTAGTAAGCAGCAAAACAATAGTGTAATAATGGAGAAAGTGCAAGCCAGTTATGACACCATGAATACTCTAACTGGGCCATATTCTTTCTGTATTATAGCATGTCTGCATGGGTAGCTTATATGCTTCAAGCATTCACTAAAGCGTTGGTAAATGAATGGGGAATAAAAAAGCAGAACCATGCCAGAACATACCTAATCAATAAATATAATCCATCATGAATATAATACATCATGATTAGTTCACAAGACTTTCCAGACAGATGCCTGCAACCATCTGACTTCAACCAGAGATCTAGCTTGATCCTTAAAGTGGGTAATGGTGAACAACATGCCTGATTCTCCCATGCTCTTATATGTTACATGTTTATTAGTCCTCCTGTAGAAAACTACCATCTAGAGAAAGTACTGGGTGATTGTTTGAGGGCTTCTTTTCATTTGTTTTAGGGGGATGTGGTGGTGGTAAAAGTATGTGCTTTTCTTTTTTAAGCAATAGCTAGCTTCTTTGCTAAGGAGGATAAATGAGACTTCTCAAATCCTTAATTTTCCGTGAACATTTCCCAATTCCCCTCTCCCTACAACTCATCTTCTTTCCTTGGAGGAACTTCTACCCTGGGGTAAAAATCTCCTCAATTGGTGAATTTCTCTGCCAGAATAATATTTCAGGAAATCCCCAGGCATGCTTCACTTGACTCCCTTCCTTCCAGCCAAATCCTCCAAAGACTCCTCATTAACTGACAAATCTGTGCCAGTGACTTTTATTTTTACGATATTCCTTAAACCCCTACCCCAACTCACTTCCATCTTGGATTATAGTATCATGATCCATAATCAAACCCATTTTGCCATTGTGCCTAAGAGAGCTATGTCAATCTCCACCACTGTTTAGTTTCCCACATTAGACTGTTAACCCTTTGAGACTAGAGCTAGCTTCAGCTTTGTATTTTTGTGCCCTGCACAATGCTAGCACAGAGGGAGTGCTTGATAAATTTCTATTTCATCTATTCATTTATCTTAGGGACTTTGACTTCACCACTACATTATGATTCCTATTCTACAAAACTGCCTTTAAACCACTTTGGGACCCCATCATCTTGCCTGGCACATACTAGGTGCTTAATAAATGTTTACTGACTATTAATAATAGTAACTAATTTATATTATGCTTTAAGTTTACAAAATACTTTCCTCAACCCTCTAAAGTAGGCAGTATAAATATTCTTTTTCCTATTTTATAAATGAAAAAATTGAGTCAGAGAGAGGCTTGGTGGCTGGGACCAGGGTCATATATCTAGTAAATGTTACAATTCATTTTCAGGTCTTTAGGCACTAAGGCTAGTGTTCTTCACATCACCCCACACTACAAGCATTTCAAACATTAGAGTCAATTCAAAACCATCACACTTCTTTAGAAGCACTATATTATTCTTCTAAACAACCCTTGCTAAAATAGTGAAAACTGCAGGACCCAAATCATTAACTACAGCAGGAACAGTTTATTCTGTCAACAGAAGCAGCTAAGATATCATTGCCCTACAGTACTTTGACTTGATTGCTGTCACAGAATGAGAACACCCTTGGTGTCATGAACTATTGGCTTGTGGCCTATGATTTTATTTAAATATCTCTAGAGCAAAGGATTGTCTAATCTTATAATGCTTGAGAATAAGGGTGAGGGAGTCTGAAGCCCTGGGTCAGGTTGTAGGAGAAGGTAGAGTGGTGATATCAGCATCTCCAACAGTGTCTGCACTACACAATTAGCACCTTCTACTCTCTCCTAATGTAATTGTCTTATTCTCATAGTTTCACATGTTATTATACATAAGAAAAAGGAAAGAGAAAAGGAGGAAGGGTTTTGACAGAAGGAAAAGGAGAGAGAAAAGGAGGAAGGGTTTTGACAGAAGGAAAAGGAGAGAGAAAAGGAGGAAGGGTTTTGATAGAAGGAAAAGGAGAGAGAAAAGGAGGAAGGGTTTTGACAGAAGGAAAAGGAGAGAGAAAAGTAGGAAGGGTTTTGATAGAAGGAAAAGGAGAGAGAAAAGGAGGAAGGGTTTTGACAGAAGGACAAGGAGAGAGAAAAGGAGGAAGGGTTTTGATAGAAGAAAAAGGAAGGAGAAGGAAGGGTTTTGATAGAAGGAAAAAGAAAGAGAAAGAGGAAGGGTTTTAATAGAAGGACAAGGAAAGAGAAGGAGGAAGGGTTTTGACAGAAGGAAAAGAAAAAAGAAGGAGGGTTTTGACAAAAGGACAGGGAGAGAGAAGGAGGAAGGGTTTTGACAGAAGGAAAAGGAGAGCGAAAAGGAGGAAGGGTTTTGATAGAAGAAAAAGGAAAGAGAAGGAGGAAGGGTTTTGATAGAAGGACAAGGAAAGAGAAGGAGGAAGGGTTTTGACAAAAGGACAGGGAGAGAGAAAAGGAGGAATATTTTGATAGAAGGAAAAGGAGAGAAAAAATGAGGAAGGGTTTTGATAGAAGGACAAGGAGAAAAAAAAAAGGAGGAAGGGTTTTGATAGAAGAACAAGAAGAGAGAAAAAGAGGAATGGTTTTGTTCCCAAAGAATCATCTCTCCTCTTTCCTACCCCACCCCCTTTCTTCTATTATTGCCAATGCTTTTTTTATGAAACTAAATTTTCAGTGATAATATTGCTTCATCTAAGATCATCTTTTCAAGGAGCCGTTTTAATAATGTTTGGCAAGAAATGCCTGTAAAATTGTGTTGAGAATCTCCTGAGAGAGAAATTAGAACTAAAATGACAAAATATGGAAAATATACTTTTTTCCCCCTTTGGTAGAAGTGAGGGTGGAGAAAGAATGGGGGTAGTTCCTGAGACTTTTAGACACAAACTAAACAAATTATTTGCATTTGAACAGCCCAATGGAGTTACACTCTCTGTGCTAAAGTTTGAATGTTTAACAATTGAGTTCAAGAAGCCCTCGGTGTCTGGTGTCTTACCCTTCCAGGTGATCTTCAGAATCTTCCTAAGACAATTCAAATGGAAGCGATTCAGTTTCCTGGCATGGCACTAGTATACTGTCCAGGTTTCACAAGCATATAACAATAAGGTCAGCACAAAAAAGCTCTGTGGACTTTTAGTTTGGTAGTCAATCTAACTCCTTTCTTGAGATGATTGACGCCAGTTACAGATCTTGTGATGAAGAGAGCCATCTACACCCAAAGAAAGGGCTGTAAGAACTGAGTGTGGATCACATAATATTCTCATTCTTTTTGTTGTTGTTCGCTTGTATTTTGTTTTCTTATTCATTTACTTTCCTTTTTAATCTGATTTTTCTTGTGCAGCAAGAGAATTGTATAAGTATGCTTATACATATTGGATTTAACATATTTTAATACGTAATCTAACTCCTCTCCTCTCACACTATTTTATGGATTACTCAAACAGGACAAGTGCTCACAAAGTGGTCAGAAAAGTGATATAAGTAGCATGCTCCAGGTCTTTAAGAACTTTAGAACTGATTGTGTGATATAGGAAAGTGGCACAGTGCTGCCCAGCATGGCATGCCCTCATCAGAGAAGGTGCTTTGTATATGAGCAAAACAGAATTAAATTAACTCAGAAGAAATGTGAAATGTGAAAAGTTAGGGGATCTACCTCCAATGTTCTCACTGCTGCCAACCTGTGGCAGACCATTCTGAGCTTATATTGATCTGATCAGCCGCAGTCAGACACATTAACTTGACTCTAACATAGTGATGTTATTTTGGTTCTCTTTGTGAACAAAGAACAACAATCAAACAAACCAATTATTGATAACATATAGCCCAGCAGTGTATCAGTTGTTCCAGAACCATGTCGTACTGAGTTCCACAGACATTCATGACAATTTGATGTCATTTGCTACCTTGAAGAAATGTGATATCAGGCATAAACAGTTTTTAAAAGGATACCTTAAAAATGTATGTAGTCCATTGCTATGAATTTGGCTTTTGATAACCAGTTGTTTAAATTTTGGCATCTCTACTTCCCCCTCCAATCTGAAAAGGGAGCCGTATTATGTTTGTTAATTGATACTGTTTGACAATAGAGTATCTATCATCTGCCAGAACTTTAGGGTGGTCCTGGGGTCCCTCGTGATACATGTACATATTAGATTGGCCTGGAACTTGCCCCACAGTGAGCTTCCTGTATCCATATTTGGATGTGTCATTTGTAAAGCTTTTCTACTTGTGAATTGTTTTCTGAGTATCTATCTTGTCTATATGATGAGGTTATAAACCAGAAGTATCAAAGTTCACAGGTGGCAACACTTATGAGTTGTGCAGTAGTTGGTAAATATTTAACAAAATAAATTTTAAAAAATAATAGAACACAAAGTTAATGTGTCATTTTCTAAGTCAATATGCAGCAAATAAAGATTCAAATATAAAGATTTATATTTGAATTTAACACCACAAGCTACCTGTGGGTTTGGTCTATATTTTTTTCCTTCTTTTGCTACCCGTAGCATGTAGCAGGGCGCAGATGTATAATGTATGCCCAATATATGATCCTTGAATTTTAGTGCTTAATCTAGGATAAACTATAGAATAAAAAAGAGTTCTAAATTATTGAAGTTTATTGACATGGAAAAAGAGGTGATGATTTTGTTCTGGAGTTGGGGGATGGATGTTAAGAGTCAAGAACTTTATCAGCCTTCCCAGATGACTCAAAATCAGGAAATACTAATGTGAGTTAATGTGTAATACTCTTTGCTTCGTCCAATAAAGGGCATCCCATGTCTGGTTTTCATTCCATCTCTTACAGCTTTTTCTTGTATGATTTCTTCACTCCACCCTATTTGAATTTCCTATTCAATTATACCCTGGTATGGATGAGGAATGCCAAAAAGGAAAACCCACATCACTGGTGAAAAAAAGAAAACCTGACATGGAAATGGCCACTCTGGACCTGATCCTCAAGGATTAGGATTGGAAAAAGGAAAATACAAGATTGTTACACTTCCTGCTGTTCTCCATTACTAGTTTCACTTTCTCTGGTCTGACTTAAAAGGCTTCTCATTTGTTTCTGCCAAATTCCTTAAATGAAAAATGTTCAGCAGACTTCTGACTGCGTGCAGCCCAACATTAACCTCATACTGAAAGAATAGCCACCCAGCTCTAGATCCCAAGGTCAGCACAATTTGACATCTCTTTGTTGTTTGGGCCAAACTTGGTATTTCCCTAGTATAGGGAACTCCCACTGAGAAAACTCCTTCTATCAATGCTCATTGGCAGCCTGCAACTTAATTTTCCCAGAGAGGTTGTAACTTGATAGATTCACAACACTAATATACATCCAAAACAGGACTTGAAGTCAGATTAGCCTGAACAGAAGATTACTTCTCTATATATTAAACCAGCCTGTTTTTCTTAATTTGGCATTTACCATTACTTTTATTTATTTCTCTATACTGTAGGAAGGACTCTCAAAAAAAAAAAAAGCTTATAAGTGTTAGACTATTGAGATCATCATCATCATCATTATTATTATTATTAGCTACCATTTATATGTAGGCCGTTAGGTGACAATACCAGGCCTGGAAGCAAGAAAACATAGCTTCCTGAATTAAAATATGGTTTCAGACAGTTACTAACTGTGTGATCCTGAGCAAGTCCCTTAATTATTGGCCACCGTTTCCTCATATATCAAATGAGAGAGAGAATTTAGGATCTTTGCCAAGAAAACCCCAAATAGAGTTATGGAGAAACAGAATAACTTAAAGGACTCAACAACAACAGCAAAACATTTATATAGTGATTTATGATTTGCAAAACAATTTACATGTTATCTCACTTAATCCTCAAAATAATCCTGCCAGGCTATTCCATAAACATTTCTTAAGCAACCACTGAATCACGTAAATATTCCAAATCTAACCTTCGACAACAATTCAAAGGGATAGAAAAGGCATGCTTAAAGAGCAAAGCTATTTTTGGATTTGTTCTGCTTGTTTTGATTTCCTCTTCTCTACTAATTCCAGGCTGCAGGTTTGTACCACTTATATCTATCACTGAATCCACTGATGAAAGCAATTGGAATAAACCCCTATCATAAGTGTTCCATTAAGTAATCAATGTAATTTCCTCCTCTGTGTGTGTGAATGAGTGTGTGTGTGTGTGTGTGTGTGTGTGTGTGTGTGTGTGTGTGTGTG
>JAJPUD010004752.1:0-27178 GCA_023553655.1 Myrmecobius fasciatus | reverse complement strand
TGTGTGTGTGTGTGTGTGTGTGTGTGTGTGTGTGTGTGTGTGTGTGTACATGTTGAGAGAGGTTGGAATTAGAGATTGGGACAAATCCAACTAAATCCACTGATGCCTAAATACATGCCTGTGTGTGTTTAGGTGATGGCAAAATCAATGCTTTCAACTTGGTGCAATTTCCAACAAACCAAGAGTTTCCATGTTACAAAATAATCAATCCTACACATCTAATGTGAAATTCCCACTTTATACCTTCTTGTGAGTTAAGGCATTGAAGGCAGTAATCCAAATGGATCCATGTTTCTTTCATTTAAAATACACAAAATTAGTCAAAAAAAAGTAAAAAAAAGTCTAAAAGCCACAAAGTCAAAAAAATCTAAATAAATAAATGTTCAAAAATAAACATTTATTTATTTAGATTTTTTTTTGACTAGGTGAAAAAGGACATTCTTTGCTTCAATTGCTACCTAGACTTAATCACTGAATGGAGGCAGCCTCAGTCAAACTGAGACCTATTGAAGACTTTGGCTTAAAAAGCCCAAGGTCTCTCATTTCATTCAGGGCCATCTTCACTTGTCCTGATCTATATCTGGCCACTGGACCCAGATGGCTCTGGAGGGGAAAGTGAGGCAGGTGACCTTGCACCTACTTCACTTGCATGTCAGGGCATCATCTCCCTGATGTCATGGTCCTCTTTAAGAACGAAGAATAAACAACATCAACAAACATTTATTGGAAGAATGAAGTAAAAAAAATGAATGAATGGTGTCTAAGAAGTGAAATATACTAAACTATCACCAATAGTTATTTCTGTATTTATGTGTTTTTTTATACCAAAGAGACTTTGGAATGGTACATAGGAGATAGGAACTGGACCATGATTTCTTTGGTATGAGGAAAACCCAGAGGAGGAAATCCCTCTGTCATTGTAGATTGGTCCTTTCTCTACCACTTATAATCAGAGTTACCTAGAAGAGAGAAAAATTAAATTACTTGCCTAGTCATTCAGCCAATATTGTTTTAGAGTTTGCACTCAAACCTAAATCTCTCTGACTTTCGGACTGACTCTTTGTCCACTCTGCCAGGATGCTTTACGTGATATCAGACATGCACAATGCTTATATATCTATTCTGAGTTGTGTAGGCTTTCAATGTATATGATTTATGCAATTATTGAAAGAACAGTAGTTTGATTCAATTGCTTCTCTAATAAATATTTAGAAAATATAATAACATAGTTATTTCAGCATTTAAAAATAATTTTCAAGTATTTTTTCGTCTGAACATATTTGATAGAGGAAAAATGATCTACTGAAAAACATTATGGAAATGTGATTATAAAATAAAGAAATTTATTTTTGAGTGTTATAAAGTATTAGTTTTACCTTATAATCTTACTCTGTGTAGAACCTGATATTAAGAAAAGATTTCTCAATTTCAAAACATCATTTCTTTGTCTTTCTATCTCTCCTCTAGTGCAAGAACTGTTTCTTTTTTAATATTTAACATATGAACATTTAATCAATGATTATTGCTTAACTAATCATTGATTTGTACATTGAAATTTTAGTTTTGATCCTTGAGTTGATCATTAATTTGTTAGGCTTATCTCTGAGGATTGAGACATGAGACAGATAAATTTTGATGGGTGACACAAAGTTAGGAATAATATATGTTTTCTGGTGGGACACCAAAGTGGGATGCCCCAGGAAGCATGATAGCTAAAAATGTTACTGAATAGTAAGACTGGGATGGTGAAAGCAGTTTTAAGAAATGATGAAAACAAACTTCATTTACTTATTTCTTGATTTTATATAGACTCTTCCTACCTACATACAAAGATCGTAGGAAATTGCAGTATTCTAGTAAAAGGAACACTAGACTGCAGATGAGAATACCTGAGCTCCAGGACCATCCTAACCACTAATTACCTATGTTTCCTGGGTAATTTGCTTGATTTCTCTGGACCTTAATTTCTTTCTCTACAAAAAGAGAGCACTGAACTCTTTATTTATATGTTGATTAGTCATTAAGTGGAAAAGCTGCCTATAAGCTTTATCTTCTTTAGAAAAAAGAAACTATAAAAAAAAAGAAAAAAAAGAAAAAAGAAACTATGTTTGCACCTAGGACATGAGAAAGAAAGGTAGCACATTTAATAGAGAATTTTATTCAAGATAGATTGTCAATGCTGTTCAAGAGCTTTGTATGTTATACGGAAAGAAAAATTAGAAGGAAACTCATCTTTGTAGTTCAAATTCATAACAGAATAGAAAGGTGAAACATCATATTCAAGGAGTACAAGATGTATCTCTAGGATAAGTAAAAGCCAACAATCTTCACTGTGTTCCATGGTCAGTGGGCTAGAGGCCCAAACCCTAGGCAATCATTTTTCACAAGGGAGATTGGTTCTGTGAAATGGAGCTGGATCATCACAAATCCATCATTCCTAATGAGAAAATAGCTCAACGTTCTTTCTCTGCTAATAGTTTGAGGGGAGGAGGGGAAAATAATTGGTAGTCTCCAAGTACAGAATACATAAAGACTAATTTCATATAAATAAATTTGGCAAAATTCAACAGAGTGTCATGAAGAACATTATAAATCATTATTGGTATCAAAAACATCCTGAACTCTTTTAGCTGATTTTACCATATGTCTAAAAAGTGGAAACACAAAAAGAATTCATCTGTCCTAATTTTTTAAAAACATCTAAAAGTTATGATCTCCGAGTTGTTATGATTGCTGAGGTCACATTTATTCTTGCATTAACTGAAAATGAAATAAATTATAAATCTTTAAGTTCTCTGTCTCCGTTTCTGTCTCTCTCTCTGTCTCTTCTAACTCTGTAAATTGAGAAACATGTTTATCTCCCTAGGTTCTTTCTTCCTCTCATTTATAAAGCAAAATAAAAGAGTAGGATCAAAATTTTCACTTATTTAGTCTCAGTGCCACTGATTCCTTATAGACCTTTAGCTGATGAACTCCCCAATCTCTTTTGCCAGATTAAGCTCTGAACAAAAAAACAATAATAGCAAAATATAGACAATCCATGAATAATACTCCATTCCTTTTGTCCATGACACATTTATTTTTCTAGCTAAAAAGGCAAACTGTGGATCGAAAATTTTAGAAATACCTCCACACACAGAATTTAATATGAGGGGGAAAACACATAGTTCAGAATAAAAAACAAAACAAAATTTTAAAACTGTATTTCTCCTTTGTTCTGCATTTCAGATTCTCACCTTAAATATCTAGGTCAAGAAGTCTTAGTATTTCTGACTTAGAAGACTGATATCCCATCTCATATCTGTGAACATTTGCACTATATGAAAGAAAACCCACCATGAGTTAACAATTAAGGGCCTCTGATCATTATACTAGTTTCCAGACTTCCTTCTTATGGTATGAGAATAGTTATACATTTAAGATAGTATAGCAACATTTAAAAATATATATTTAAAGGTAATAGATCTGGTTCAAATACTTTCTCCAATATTTAGCATTTCTACTATTTTTAAACTCAAAAGAGAAGACTGACCAAAGGTGGAGAATTGATCCAACTACAGTGGCCACTCTGTGACAGTAGTAGTATATTTCACCCATCTCAACAAATAACAAAGGGAATTGATTTAATATCTCCTAAGAAAGGGAAAGTTGCTACCATAAATTGGGCAAGTTGCCCTAAATAAAAGACCATGAACTTTAAAAGTGGTTTAAAAGAATAATCAAGAAATTAAATGGGGAAAAATGCATAAAACAGAAATTAGAACTTTTAAGAAATAAATCTGCAAATCTAACCAGAGGCTAAAGAACTTAAACAAAAGACAGAGTCGTTTTCCATATCAAAAGATTCTTTGAAAAAGAAAATGACAGAACTGAAACACAGAAAAGAGAAAAAGAAATATATTGGAAAATCATTTTTAGAACCTCTATGTGGAACAAATAAAAAAATAATATGAAAAAGAAGGTATGTGGAGGATATTCCAAGGATGATAAATTTTCTAGAAAGGGGGAGGGAAAAGAGATCAAAGTTCTCTAATTGGCAGAACTTGAATCCTAGGAAAAATTGACAAGTCCAGATAGCACAGGTCTGTAACATGTAAATCTTGCTGAGAATATAAGTATTGCAAGTATGTTTTGTTGTGTGACTCAGGGGACTCAGAAGGAATGAGACTCTTAAAACATCAGCTGCCCTGGAGATAGTCCTAGGTTATTAATTTGATTTTTTGCTTCTTTATCTTCCTCTGTGAAATGACATTCACAGATGACATTAATGACCTACTTTACAATGCAGTTTTTTGTGACCATTACCTAATCATAACTTTATGTTCATAAAAATAATTGGAAAACCTTTTTCAAAGGTAATGTATGTAAATATATACATATATGCCAGGAAATTTAGTAATTCAGGCACATACTCTTCTCCAAGAGAGGCAGGGGATTCCTCAATTTGGTATCTCTAGTATGGCTACTACCTCAAAATGGGAGGCCTCTGGATTGAATCTGTTGTTGAGGCAATGCTTGAAACATGAGCACACATAGATAACAAGGCCAGCTCCAGTGGGGAGGTTCTGCTAATTGTTAAAATCTGTTCTAATGGTGTGTTGCCATTAGCTGGCAGACATAGCAGATATTACTCAGACTTTTTTTTTCTTCTTTCATTGCAGAGATTTTGCCAAATTTCTTAAATCAAGAGGAAAGAAAGAAATATAGATTGTTCAAATATAATGGAGTATGTGTATATATCTATGTATAATTACACATATACATATGTATAGTTATATATAAGCCCATAAACATATGTTTCCGTCTGTCCACACATAGATTATACATATTTGTATAATATGCACATACAGAGAAAGAGAGAGAAGAAGACTTCCAGGTATAAATTAGCCTTTTAAATTGTATTAATCTCTAGGACTATTGCATTATTTTAAAAAATATAATTATGGGAAATGTGGACCAATGGAAATGTAAAAAAAAAAAAATTTTAAGAAAAATTTAGCTTGTAGTTGAAATCTAACACAATTTACCAGTAGTTATTGATGCCCCATGATGCATATTCCATTTGCATGATGATATGACTTTGAATATTCTCACATAGCTGTGATGTAGTGGATATTGGAAATTGGTCATCAATGCAGAAAAAAAATTGGATTCATGTCCCATTTCTGACACTATTGTGAATGTGGCCCTAAGCAATCATTTAAACTTTCAGTTCTCAAGAAACTTCTCTAAGTGGCAGAGAAGATGACAATCAGCATTGGCAAGGGTGTTTCCTCACTAGGAATTGGCCATACTAATAAATTACAGTTCCTTCCCTATACCTCTTCTTAGCAGACAACACTTAGTGTCCCCACAAAAGATTTTTAGCTCAGACCTAGATGCAGAACTTATTCAATACCATATGTATTTATAGAAAAGCTTTCTGAGTTTGTTTTCTCATTCAGTTTGAAAATTTCTCTGTTCCACCTGCACATTTCCTGCCAAGAATTTTTCCTTTAGTTGGCAAGTCTTGAGTCTCATAGGGATTTTCATTTGCAAGACTGCTGAGTAATTGAAGAACCTTTCCAAACTCAGACCTCTAAGAAGATTTGTTTTCATTGTCAGATGTGGTATCTTAGAGATCCTATGGATTATCTATATTTATTATACTTCCTTTAATCCTTGAGAAGCAGCTGGTATAGTGGTTGAAAGGTAAGCCTTCTTAAATCAGATTGACTTGCATTCTGTCACTAACTGTGTAACTGTGGGTAAATCTTTTAGTACTTCAGCCACTAAAGTGGCAGATGAGTCCCTAGTCTGTATCAAAGGAGGGAATTTGCACACTGGGAGTTTCCTACATAAACGAAATAGTCTTCCCTTCAAAAATTCAAATCAAAAGTCTTTAAGGAAACCAGCTTTGTCAATTAATAACATTCTGGATTCTAAGAAAAGACAGGATAGTCGTTAATAAGATAAAGAAAACAGTAGGAAAACAAATTTGGCATGCTTCAGGCACTATTATGAAGGATTCAAAAGGAAGAAAACTCAAGAAACAAATGAGTATGAGAAAGCTCAGCAAACCTCATCGAAACAATGTAGAAGCCACAGGAATTAATTATAGCAATTCATTAGAAAAGACAGAAAGAATAATCAGATGATAGATTTGCTAAGCAAGATTATTCAAAAAGCCTAAAAGGGGAATAAGAATAATAAACTCCCTAAAATTGAAAATCTGGTCAAATAATGAAAGAGGAATAAAAAGAAGCAGAAAAAATCTTATGAAGATTAGAAACACAAAGAAAAGTCAATTCAAGAAGAGATGGGTTTTAAAAAGGATACGTGGAATCATAGAATAATTACTTGGTACAGCTGAAACAGATCTCAACAGTGATTTCATCCAACCTCCTTATTGTACAGATGATGAAGTTAAAAAGGCCAGGAAAGGAAATGATTGATCTAGGATTATGTGGCAAGGAACTTGCAGAAATACATTTTCTTCATTCATTCCACTAGATGTATTCAATGCATAGCTATTCTCAGATTATAACATAGGTATTTTGGAAACCATTATGACAATTACAGGCCCTTAGTTGTGAATAAATGAAATCATGGTTCTCAATGGAATGCCCTTTCCTCTACAATGTCATGCTACCAGAAATTATTATTATCTAAGCTAAGAGGAAAAACAATGTTCTTTCTCTGTGTAAAGTGCAGGATCAGTTGATTCAAACACTCAACCCTTCAAGGCATTCTGCTTAAGGGAATTCACAAGATATTATATCCTGATACCTTAACGGATGTGAATGCTTCTTGAATCAGTTAGTTAAAGACCTTAGTCTCTGTGGCAGTCATTGATCAATTTAGATCTGCCAGTGGGAGTGAGGGTCAAAGAGAGTACCTCTACAGCATGTACTCCATAAAGAAGTGAAGGTTCTTGGGAAATCTTTTCAAGTATCTGCTAAATATATCCTACATCCAGAAACTATAGTAGGCAACAGAGAATTAAATATCTATTTCTGATGGGAGTTAGAGCAACATGTGGGGGAAAAAAACCACAGCTACATGAATACCAGAATTGTAAGGTAAATTCTAAGGCCCATACATATTGAACCTCTCATGTATCCCAATCAAATAGTAAAGCTGTCAAAGAAACCACAACCTAAGATTGTGATGGCAAGATTTATAACAATGATAACTAAAACTTGGAAGTTTGATTCAAATAAAGAGGGGAAAATGTTATTTAAACTTTTGGTGATCTTTAGCAGAATGTGTACCCTTTGGCCCAACTTGAACTCTTACTGTTGTGTTTGGAACAACCTTGGTTCATGGTCTGGAGATAAATCAGACAAATAACTACTGAAAAGAGTTTAATTGGCATGAATGTTTGAGGGTAGAGTTCTCTGGACCCTAACTGAACCCTGAATTCTTCGGAAGAATATCAAGTAACAACCTACTTAACCACTGAAACACAAGGTAGAAATGTTGCATAATCAAAAATAAAGTGCTCAGTGGCCATAGGATCCCATTTCTAAAAGCTCTATGGCCACAACTTGCTGGCCTGCTCCCAGATCTTTTATTTATAGCTAGAGGCCAAAAAGACCCAATATCTTCTCCTTCTGATCACTTTATTCAGGCATCTTTGATATCTCCAATAGAATCCCTCTAAAGTGATTCATAAGAAAAGTCAAGAAATGTGATGAAGCCAAAGGGATGCATCCATTCTCAAAATGATCTCCTTTAAAAACTGCCTGAAATCCCATAAAAAGACCTTGAGAGACCAAGTAGATTCAAGACCCAGTTAGTAACCAAAGAGATATGTCCATTCTCAAATTGATCTCCTCCTTTAACAACTATCTGAAATCCCATAAAAGACCTTTGAGAGACCAAGTAGATTCCCTTTGAGATGGTCTTTTGGAGTATACTTTGATACATTGCACACACACATTCTCTAAATTTTTTTTTCATTCTTAATCATTCTAAGTATAATTGCCTTGTATCCATTATATTTTGTACAAGCTTATTCCCTTAAATCACCATCTCCTATTTTAGAATATAAATCCCTCAAAAACTTGGAAAAGAAAAAGTGACCTCCTGAATATGGAGCTATCAAAGACTAAGGCTTTAACAATAAATGTAATTTAAGGATAATGGGAATATAAGATGACAGGGAAATTGTCTTTCTTCAGTACCTGTAAACACTCTAGTTCTATAGTTCTCTAGAATTGTCATGAGACTTTCCATGCAGGATATGTCCCATATGCTCCAGATCATCTTGTCACTATTTCCAGTCTCCCCTGGACCTTAAAAGTATCAACAGTAACAGCTTCGTGCTTATTGTCCCTCTTAAACATGGCTGTGCTTTTCTTTTCTTGTCCCATATGTTTAATATTTGGGGTGGAACAGGATGTTTAAAGTTATGGAGTTGTATGTTTGTTTTCTTGAGAAGGCACAGATGCATCAACATATGCAGTCACAGAGCTTTTAATTTCCTTACATTACAAAGTGCCCAGCACAGGATACATGTCTACAACAATTACTAGTATCTTTCATAGTATGAAAAGGCCTAATATTAGATGGTCACATCATATTACTGCTTGTAACCAGAATTATTGACTAAAGGCAATGGGAACAACAGAAAAGAAAGAATTTACATATTCTAAATCTAAAGCTCTTGTCTTGGAATCCTGAAAGCATAATTGCAGCCAAGCAGAGATTCTTAGTGAACAAAAATTTTCCTCTTCATCTGATATATTTTACAATTACTTTTATACTCAAAGGAAATTATTTAAGGAAGACATATGTTTTTTAATCAAAGATACATGAACAAGCATGTTAATAATATGTTTTCCCTGAAAGTAATTTTTTTAAAAAAACCTCCAAAATTAAAATATAAGTGGAAATATGAAGACAAATTCATTTACTGATGACTATTAATGATTGTAAACTATTAGCCTTGCAAATAATATATAAATGGAAGATGTTATTTTCTAATATTCTTTTCCACAACTAAGTTTGTAGATAATGCTCCAGTATCTTCTTTCCCCTAAAACTTCCATAAGTATGACTATCTTATAAAGATATGATGAAATAAGGTCAAGATTTTGCCCATTATCTGGGAATTTAGGAAATCAGTAGGCAGCTGAATACGCTTCATAAATAAATCAACTTAATACAAAGCAGGGGGTAAGAAGACCTATACACAGAGACAATTAAAAGAAAAGAAGTTTGTTAGTTCACTAAAGTTTATACAGCTGCCAGGTCATAAAGACTTTGAGAACCAGGGAAAAGACAATGTTGAATATTTCTCAAGACCTCTATGCTCTCTAGTAGCACTGACACTGACCTAATTTAGGGCACCACCCCTAATTTGGTTGCAATATAGGCAATATGGCTATAGATTTCTAACAGATCTTTCCAACTTTCCTACCTAAAAATTAATTCTTCATATTACTACCAAATGTGAAAAATGATTGTTTTCATATTATATTAATAACCAATTTTACATATAGGACCCAAAGATCCTCTTTTTTGGTTGCTCATTCAAAGCCCAGTCTCTCAAAGACATCTCTTGACTTTGTCCAAAAATTCACCCCATCCATATCATATCTAAGTAGAATTCTTATTCTAATCCCATCAACTTGGGTAGGAGTAAGTGGAGAATAGATCTTTTGTATAAATTTCTGGAGGTACTGATACTTCAAAGTCACATCCCCAGGACCTCATTTGGCAAAACCTACCTGTCATTATAATATTCATTCTCTCATTAATTATTAACCAAACAGAGTTGATTTTCACCCTCAAGGGTACTTCCTTTTACAAATGTATTTAAACATTTAGTAACCTCCACATGGGGTTTTGGTCATAAGAAAAAACACTGACCATCAATTTATTGATTATTTGTTAGGCTAATTAATAAAATGATTATTAATTACCCAGAAACTCTGTCTCCTGGACGTTTCATTCATCTCACAAACCATTATGTCTTATGAATCCAACTGTGTATATACATTCATACATATGGTATATATATAAAAATATATGTGTGTATATACATATAGACACATATGTCTGTATGTGTGTATATATATCCAAATACCTACACAGACACCCACATATTCCTTCTTCTGTCTTATTGGAATATCTCTTAAAACAAAAAAAGAAAAAAAAAAAAGAAAAAACAGTTCAGCAGAATTAAACTGTGTATCAGCCAAGTCTGACAACATATGCCATGTTTTACATCCATGGCGTCTACCTCTTTAAGGAAGCTTTATTCTCTTATATTCCAAGATGTGTTTCTTTCTATACATGAATATTGTTAGAATCCTGTGGCACTAGAAGTAGATGCTTAGGAAAATAACTACTTTTCAATCAATTTCCTTTTTAGGAGATAGAAAGTATAATTCTAGCATTGAGGAATAGGAATAATACCTATGTATAAGCTACTAATATTATATGCAGCTTTTACTTATAGTTATTATTTCACTTAACTGTTATCGTTTTTCAGGAGATGTGAACTGATCCTGGGATATACAATTCCTTGTAGTAATGGTATTAAACACAATTTTCTATTGTTCTTTATATCCATCAGACAACAGAAGTAGCAAAGGAAACATATTTTATTGCTTATGTTATTTGGAAGAAGTTGAAGACATTATTGTAGGAAATTTAATTTATTTTTTAGATTTTAAGCAAAGCTTTGACATTCTATAGAGAGAATGGGGAATAGCAGACAGCCCGCCTAAGTGTTGCTCTGGTATGCATGAAATATGGAAATTCTAGAAGAAGGGCTCCAGTGAATTGAACAGATCCTTTCTAGAGGATTTATAGAAGACTTATACAATAACTCAGCAGGATGAGAAGGTATGGAGGGACTGCCATCTGTACTGGTGGAGGAATTGTCCACATCAAAGAATGCTAAATGATATATAATCAATTTCACCATGAAATCCTATTAATTTATTTGTAAAGCAATAGTGATTATATATTTTTTTCACTTTTTTCAACCTTTCAACAACTTTTTATTTTTTACCTAAAAACCTTCTAAGATGATATGATACTTTTTGTACTCCCCAGCCCTCTGTTGATGATATAACAAAAAGTGAATTATGCCAAGTCATCTTCCTGAAGGGTGTCTTAGTGGTTTGGGAACAAAACCCACAGTACTCTGGAATGATTCAATTGTTAAATGGATTTTTGTTGCTATTCAACAAAAATAATTATAAGTTGCTAGCTTTATTTTAGTTTTTGTACAAGTCAACTGACAAGAAGAATAAAACACTTTTCTAAGTGAAACAGAATAAAGTTGGTCAAGAAATAAAATTGCTTCCAGGTTTCTAAGAAGGCATTTTAGAGCATAAAATAAATAATTATATAAAAAGTGTAATGTCTGATTTCCTGCACAAATCAATCTATTTCAAGATGTTCCTCTACTTTGGTTTTTTAAAATTTGCTGAACTATGTATTTTGTAACCATTTTAAAGGCTGTTGGTTGGTTTATTTTAATGGAAATAATATGCTTCCTTCTGAACCTTAGAAGAAAAAAATGAAGGATTGCCCCTTCTTCTGTAACTTGGACAGATAATAATTTCTTCCTCTCATCATCTAGTAGCCAATTAAATCATTGCACATCATCATAATTACAAAATCCCCAAAGTAAAACTGACCATTTTCCCACCCACACTTTTTTTCCTAGAATATTATATAATACTTTGCTCTCCTGATGGTTGTTATAAAGTCAGAGAAACAAGTGTCAAATCCAAATTCTGTTGCTTACTAGCTGTTGGATCTTAGATGGCACTTCTCTTCTCTGGACCTCAGTTTCACCATCTGTAAAATAAGAGTGTTGGATTAAATGACCTCTAAGACCCTATTTTGAGCAGAAATGTGGCGAAGTGGATAGAGTGGCAGGCCTAGAGTCAGGAAGATCATCTTCCTGAGTTCAAATCTATTGCTAGCTATGTGACTCTGGACAAGTCACTTAACCCCATTGCCTCAGTTTCCTCATCTGTAAAATGAGCTAGAGAAGGAAATGGCAATCCACTTGAGTATCTTTGCCAAGAAAATCCAAATATGGTTATAAAAACTTGGACACACCTGGAAATGACTCAACAACCATAAAGATTCCTTCCAGCTTCAAATTCCATGGGATACATATGTATTCATGTATATACATGTATGTGCACATATATTGATTTGGTTTAGATTTGATAGCTCAAACTTGTGATGATCACCTTGTAGTTAATAATATGCAATGTTGTTGGTTTTTTAATAGTTAATACTAAAAGTGTCTTGTTTTGCTATTCAGTCATCTCAGTCATGTCTGCCTCTTCATGAGTTTGGGGTTTTCTTGGCAGATATTAGAGGGGTTTACCATTTCCTTCTCCAGCTCATTTTACAGAGGAGGAACTTAGGCAGACAGGGCTAAGTGATTTGGCCAGGTTCATATAACTAGGAAGTGTTTGAGGCCACATTTGAAGTCAGAAAAGTGAGTCTTCCTGACTTAGGCCTGGCACTCTATCCACTGCACCACCTCACTTCCTACTGAAAATGCCTAGGTGGTATTTAATCAAAAATGCCCACTTTTTCACCATCCCTCTATCTTGAGTTTTGAAATATTCTCTGTTCCTTTGATAACCTTTTTTTTGTATTTTTTAATTAAAGCTTTTTATTTTCAAAATATATGCATGGATAATTTTTAACATTCACCCCCTACAAAACCCTTTGCTCTCATTTTTCCCTCCCTTCCTCTCATTCCTTCCCCTCAGTGGGCAAGTGATCCAGTATATGTTAAATATATACAATTGCTCTATACATAGTTCTCCAAATATTATGCTACACAAGAAAAATCAGATCCAAAAGGGGAAAAGAAAAGAGAAAGGGAAAAAAATGCAAACAAACAACAAAAAGATTGAAAATCAGTTCCCACAGTCCTCTTTCTGGGTACAGATGGCTTTCTTCATCACAAGACCATTGGAATTGGTCTGAATCACCTCATTGTTGACAAGAGCCACGTCCATCAGAATTGATCATTGTATACTCTTGTTGTTTCCATGTATAATAATCTCCTGATTCTGCTCATTTCACTTAGCATCACTTCATGCAGGTCTCTCCAGGCCTCTCTGAAATCATCCTGCTGGTCATTTCTTACAGAACAATAATATTCCTTGAATTCATATACCATAATTTATTCAGCCATTCTCCAATTGATGAGCATCCACTCAGTTTCTAGTTTCTTTCCACTACAAAAAGGGCTGTCACAAACATTTTCACACATGTGGGTCCCTTTCTTTCCTTTATAATATCTTTGGCATGCAGGCCCAGTAGAGACACAGTTTGATAATCTTTTGGGCATAGTTCCAAATTGCTCTCCAGAATGGTTGAATCAATTTACGTTTTCCTACATCCCCTCTAATATTCATCATTTGATAACCTTTTTTTGACCATACTAATTGAAATAAGGATTCAAACCCCCAAAAAATTTAATAAAGAAAGAAACTAGTAGGAGAATTAAAATCTAATCTGGACTGGAAGATAAAATAACTTTGCAAGAGGAGAAGATCTGACCATTTAAAAGATGAGCCCAAGTGTTCATCCCTATCAACAATGACAGTCAACTGCCATCAAATTGGGCCCTACTTTTCTATAACTTTGAATAGATCACTGGATAGTTTCCAAATGAGTAATTGCTGTATTTTATTTTCATCTTTTAGACTGCTGAGCACAAAAATAGGTATCAATTTTTGTATTTCTCTTTACATTTGTCCCAAAGGCAGTTAAGAGATAAATAGATAGATAGATACAAATAAATTTTGCCAGAGGAAAATAAAGCAGCAAATTGTAAACTGTGAAGAGCATGATTTTTATTTGATAGTGATTGAAAGCAAGAGGGATGATTAAGGAAGTCTCTAAATCATTTGATATCGTGCTACGTGACCTCATCCCTTAGTCCTATTTGACTCAATTTTTTCATCTATAAAATGATATGGAAAAGGAAATGTATTGAACTTGGAGTCGGGGAAACAGGTTCAAATGCCATCTCTGACATCAGTTCTATGATTATGGGCAAGTCACGTTACCTCTCTGAGTCTCAATGTCTCCATTTGTAAAATAAATTTAATAATATCAATAATAACTAGGCTCACAAGTTTTTTTGTGTGTTTTAAACAAGGTAGCATATATAGTTTTATAAATTTTAAATCAGTATAAACATGACTAGTAAAAATAATAGTTTCAATGTCTCCCTACAATGCCTTGTTCCACAAAAAGATTATTATTTGACTTTAAACTTGTTCCCTGGAAGAAATATGAACTAAGTTATAAAAACATAAAGCAAGAATACATTACATAAAGTACAGTCTAGGAAGGAAAAACTATGGCTTTGTATCTCCTGCCATTTTGGTAACCACCATCCACCCACCCACTCAAGGAGACCAGTACACAGCATACTCATGTTGATCGATGTTGGCCAACAATGGCTATTCTATCAGAATACTGACATTGCCCTATATTCTCCCAAGAGGGAGGGATGGACTCTCTTGGGAGAATATCACTCAATCAGGACCTAAATAAGTCTCAGGAAACTGAAGTAATCTAAGAAAATAGATAATATTTATAATAGCCTCGTTCCCTTTTAGTTTGTCTTGTTTCATTTTGATGAAACTGTCTTTTCTATGCAATTTGTTCATTTATTTTCCCAAGTAGTTTTATTTGAAAATAGAATAGTACAAAAAGGGAAATTGGTAGTAGAGTATAAAAGTCAATGGACAGGGGCAGCTAGGTGGCTCAGTGGATAGAGGACCAATCCTGAACTCAGGACCTCAGGCAAGTCATTCATTCAATCCCAATTGCCTCGGTGTGTGGAAAAAGAAAAATTTAAAAAAAAAAAGGTCAATGGATGAATAACTAAAAGAAGGACAGTGGCTTATTTACTCTGAAGAAAGTCTTTCTCATTAATTGTTGATCTTTTAAACACTTTAAATCTAATGAAGATTTCTTTTTGTTATTTGAATGTTAAATTAATGAGATACAGTATTTTTACTGTAAACTGAAAACAAAGTATTTATTTACTAGAATATAAATTAAATATTCTACCATATACTGCATTTTAAAATATTCAAACATTGGATTTTTTTTTTCCAAGTCTATTAGGGAGGAAATGAGCACTTAAGTATTACTTGACAATTTAAGATGGAAAACAATTAGGGATCCATTTAAGTATGCTGAAAATTATGGATTGTAGTCCTGTATATAAAAATCTATTTGCTACTTCTTTTTTAGAAATCCTTTATTGCTGGCTCATTTCCTTAGCTTTGAAAGGCTATCAGTGAGCTCTCAAGAATATGGCATGTAAAAAGCTATCTGTCTTCTTTGCACAACTGTCAAGAAAAGGCAAGTTCTGGTGATCACAAGTGATGGATGAATCAGTGCAGAACAAATAAAAGTGTCAACCTCTTTTTAGGTAACTGGACTTGAAACAAAGTAATCTTAATGGCTCCATAAAGTGACTATAAATATAGTCACTTTCCACTTATCTGTGCTTGAGCAGATAATCACCAGTGTGAATAACTCCAAACAGCATATATACCTGAACACAAATACACACATATGCATAAATATGCCTATATAAATATAGATATTTATACATATGCCTCTGTGTGTATATGCATATATATGCATATAGATATACATATAGATAGATATAATTTGAAATACTTCATATAAGTTAGTTTGCTAAAGATTTTCTTTTTTCTTTATCTTTTTTTTTTAGGGTGATACTCAATCTACTTCACAGTACCTAATCAGTTGTGGATAATTCACAGAGCCAAAAATAAAGTTGACTATAAAAGTTCATCTTTTTGTCAACCTGATTAATCTTGTTTCCTGCAAGGATTTTCTATAGCATTTCTAACATAGCAAAAGTAGAAGACATATAAGGAATAATGGTAAAATGATTCTTCTGCAGACTCAAGAACAGACAATACCATATAATGATGTTTCAAATAGTCAAACTTCCTCTTGTAAAAGGATTTACTTTTAACAAGAGGAAAATTACATCATTTTAACACTATTTCAACTATTACATGGTTCATAGCTTGAACTAGGCTTTTATTGAGTACTATGTGTTTTGCCCCATCCTAACAACTGTCTCAATAAAACCAAAATTGCAAATTATCTGCCCCTATTCCCCTGACATTTTGCTTTAGAGAAACCAAAATATTGTTAGGTTTCTTTTGGTTGTTGTTCAGGCATTTCAGTCACATGAGACCTTTGTGATCCCATTCACTTCCTTGTCAAAGATACTGGAGTGGCTTGCTATTTCCTTCTCTAGTTCATTTTATAAATAAGGAAAAAGAGAGAAAAATGGTTAAGTGACTTGGCCAGAGTCACACAATTAGGATGTGTCCAAAGCCAGATTTGAACTCAGGAAAATTCGTCTTCCTGATCGCAGGCCCAATAATCTAATCACTGTGCCACCTAGCTACCCAGGTCTTTTTATCACAAGACAAACTAATAAAAGAGAGCTTTTATTTTTCCTTATAACAGGCTTACTCACTGAATTTTTGGATATCTCTGCTTGAGCACTGATTCCAGGACACTCGGGAATATAGGAAATTAAATTAGCATGAAAGGAACATCATATTCTAAAAAATTCAGACTATTTGTGGATAATTTTGCCCCAAGGTTATGGGCAAGGTACCAGACAGGGTTCAAAAGACAAACCTGTTCAGATGCCAAGGATCTTTTTAGGAAGTAGGTTATAGACATTAGTCAAATGAGGCTAATCTTGACATTTCTGGATTCTTTGCATCCTTTTCAAATTTTCTCTATTCAAATGCCAGATTTCAGGAGTATGAGCTCAGTAGATCTAGAATTATAATCAGAGTTAATCCAGAATCACTGCTGAGGGAACAATTTCAGCACTCCACCTTGATAAGGAAATTCAAGACAGGAATCTAGGTCAAAGAGAAAGCAAGCCCTTACAGTATTGTTAACAATGCCCATTAGGACCTATTACAATATTATTTTGGAGACCATTTCATGGTACTGTCTAATAGGTAAGACTGCATTATCACATTAAGTTTCTTTCAGTCCTTCAATAATTAAAATCTTCCTGTTAGGGTCCAAGCTGGACCTGCCTTATATCAATTTCTGCTTCAAAGTAGAGTGTTATAAGAAGATTTTGTGTACTTACAATTATCTGAAACTAGTTTTAAAAACAAAACAAAACAAAAAAAAAAAAAAACTTGAAATGCAACACAAGTTAAAAAGATTCCTGAAAATGTATTTTCCTCTACTAGTGAGTCTTTAGTAGTTCTGCTTTTTTAAAAAATAAAAATAAAAGCTCAGATTTTAGCTAAGAAAAGAAACTTTACTTTTTATGGCAACAGTTCTCTGCCTAGAAGAGCTATAATGGAAAGCATCTTGTACAAAAGCTTTAGTAATCAGTGAACAAAAATGCAGAGTTGCTTTGTAAATTCTGACTTGGGAAGGTCACTCTAATGTAAATATGCCTTCCCAGACTATAAACAGCAGCGGTTTGAAAACAAGAGCTTGTATAAAATAGCCAGTTATCTTGTTGAGGAAAAAATGTGTTTAAATGAGCATGTGTGCATGAAACTTCCAGTTTGGAATAGAAAATATTGAGTCCATACTGTAATTACTAGAGATTTAGATTTTCCAGAAAAGTTGAAGCCTGAGAAAAATTCTGTTTCTTGCCTCAACTCAACCCTTCACCCAAAGGAAGCAGGGGAAAAATTTTTTGGAAAATTGAAATGTAAGTACTAGTATTTTGACCCATTCATATAAATAAAATCACTTTGTTAGTTTTAGGGAGATTTTAAAAAAATATGTATCCTAACTTGATTTGTTATTAAGATCTCTGCATCAACTTAATATGTGAAAATAGTTTACAATTCCCTAAGTGCTTTCACATATCTTGTATTTCATTCTCATACATCTATCAGTAAGATAGGTGGGGCAGGAGTTATTATTGCTGTTTTAAACTGAATTAGCTAACATTCAGACAAGTTATGAATTACCAAAGGTCACATTCATAAATGACAGAACTTGTGAGTAAATAAATACTAGGTCTAACTTTTAGGTCATGGGGTTCAATGCAAAAATCTCAGAGTATTAAAATTGAAATAGACCTATTCTGATTATGTTGTATGTAATAAATTCAAAAGTATAATTTATTCTTATAGTTTACTAATGAAACTCTACTTTTTTTCAAATCCAGCCTTAGACACTTACTAGCTGTGTGACCCTGAGCAAGTCACTTTTGCTCCAAAAAGAAATCTACTATTATTTTTTGCTTAAAATTGAATTAGAAATTCCTGAATGCTAAGAAATCTTAGGATTCCTGGGAATCAACTAGCTAGGAGAAATAGGTAAAACTTGGAAACAGAAGTTACCCAAAGTCCAAATTGTAATAGAACTTTGAGCAGTCACTATTTACAAGATGCACACATAGTTTACATAATTACAAACGTTTCTGGTCAAATAAGGAAAATATTGAGTCACTGACAACATTTCAAAGGACCATTCCAGTGTTAAATATTAGGAATACTACTTGTGTTGTAATCCAATCACCAATTTATTTCAGCCTTTGAATCTTAGATTCAAGAAATTTTCTGTAAACTGCCTGGCAAGAAATTCTTCCCATTTTTTGAATGATGTTTCCTTTTACTTCCTTCTGTACTTGTAAGCAAAAATATGTTTAGATTCTCAAAGAGTATCCATTTCTGTGTCATTTTTTTTAAAGTAAAAAAAATGTACAATACATATTCCAATGCAATAATACTTATTGAAGAAATTGACTATAGAACTTTCAGAGACTTCTTCAGTTAAACCAAAAATAATATCCATTAAGTAAAAGATTTTTATATTTTTCTTTACTATAAAATTCTCAGCTATCATGTCTTGAAGGACTTTTGCTTTGATTTTTTGGGATTCACAAAGAGATCATTTTTTGTATACCCCCCTTGAATTTTACTACTGTTTTATTCTTTTCATTTTTTTCTTCTGGTTGCTTCTTGAAGACAGCAGCTGTAATATGAGAAACTTTTACATGTTTTATAACTTTCATTCTCCTCTAGATATTTTGGAGAGGCTCCAACTTCGTGATATCACTAAGAAGCAACTTTAGGCCTCCAACAGTGACATATGGATATTTATCCATTCTGATGTCCCATGCTGCTTTCATATTACTTGCACTGTCAGCCAGCAAAGCAAATAATTTATCACTCCCTCTCTTTCACATATTTTACAGCTGGAATACCCTGTGATGTGGCTGTTCTCTCCTGTTTTAATTCTATAAAAACTGGTTTAAAAATTTTTTTATAAAATTCATAAATTGGAACTTAAATATTATCTGGTACAGGAGTTCTTAACCTTTTGTGTGTGTTATGGACCCTTCTGGTATTATGGTGAAGTCTGTGGATTTATCAGAATAATGTTTTTAAATGTATAAAACAAAAACAAATAATTTCAAAGGACCAATTATATTAAAATTTATTGTTGTTCAATTGTTTTCAGTTATCTGACACTTCATGACCCCATGTAGGGTTTTCTTGACAGAAATACTGGAGTGGTTTGCCATTTCCTTCTCTAGCTCATTTTATAGATGAGGAAACCGAGGCAAATAGGATTAAGTGACTAATCCAGGTCATACAGATTTAATGTGTGAGGCCAGATTTAAATTTACAAATACGAGTCTTCCTGATTCCAGGACCAACACTCTATCCAATGTACCTAGCTGCCTCCTTATATTAAAATGTATAAAATAAATATAAAAAAGATAAGTTTGCAAATCCTAGGTTAGAAATTTCTGACCTAATTCAAACTAAGAATTTCATCAACAGAGAAACTGAAAACCACACAGGTTAAAAGATTTGCCAGAAGTCACGCACATAATAACTGGCAAAGCTGGCATTTTAATAAAGACCCTTTGGTACCAAATGTAATTCCCTTTTCACAAGACCATCCTCCCTCTCTTTCTTAACTACACTTTTGTTCATCCATCAAAAAGCATTCTAAGACATAACTGCTTTATTTCTTCCCTAGCCAGATTATCTGATACTAAGAAAGTTTTATTCTGATGAACATAAGACAAAATAGTATTATATCAAAAGATCCACACTATCCTCATGTTGCATACTGACTCCAGGACCAATACAGATCACAATCTATTATTACTTCAGTATACACTCTTCATGAGTTGTTGTGGCCAATAATAACATTATCATTACTACCACCATTGCCATCATTTTCATCAAGAAACATTATTATGTGCCAGTTACTATATTAAATGCCAGAGAGAAAATTAAAGCAAAAAAAAAAAAAAAAAAAAACAACTTCCCAAGTCCTTAAGAAACTCACAGCTTAATGGAGAAGACAATACAGAAAGATCCTAGTACAAGTTGAATAAAGTATAAATGGGGGAGCTAATCTCAGAGATAAAGCACAGACAAGTAGAAGGGAATCTTGAAAATAGTTTTATATAAAGGAGGATTTGAATTGTAAATTGAAAGAATTCAGAGAAGACAGGGAATGAAAGCAAGAAAGTAGAACTATAAAAGAATGGAAGTGAGCCAATGAAAAAGTCCATAGTCAGCAGATGGAGTTTCTTCTAAGGAATGATAAAGATAACTTTGTTAAATCATAGGGTGGAGCTGGGAAGTGAAGTGTTAGAAGGCTAGTCAGCTTTCTGATAATGCATTTCTGTATACTTAGCCAAGCTAACCTTTGGACTAGAGACATAGAGAATCTATCACCAAATCCATACTAAAAAACTTTTCCAAGAAGATAGATTCATCACTTTCACTCTAACATAATCCTTGAGAACCCAGGGCCACCTCTGTACATCAAGACTTCAAAGTAGAATATAAGTAGAGGACAATGGTTTTGGTCATTTAAACATTTCCTGCTGGTTGTATTTTCCATTTTTGACAATGGCTTTTTCAAGAGAATGTATTGTTGTCACCAAAGCCTTGTCATTTTTATTTTTTCTCTATTCTTCAGATTTCATTTCTTTATAAGTAAAAGCCTTTAAGAATTCTTTTGTATAGTTTTCCCACTATTTGGTTGCTTGGGGATGACAAATTCAATTCAACCAAAATTTGTACTAAGTGCAAGCCACTGTACTTATTGCCTTGGGGGACAAAAGCAAAAAATACTGTCCCATCTTATGTTCTACTGTGGAAATGTTATATACAGACTGTGAGGCTTTTTTAAGTATCACTGATTTACTCACTTCTTCCAACAATGATGACCAAAATTCATATAATCTGTTCATTCCATGCAACTCTCAGATATATCACCTTCCACTGGGAGTTCACCCCATATATTAGGGCTCTTGTTCTAGATCTCTTGACATCATGTGGATCTCAAAGGAGCACACAGGGCCGATTGATTGAGGTCACTCTTGCCACATGACAGGTCTATTTTTTTTTCTAGTCAAAGATTTCTCTCTAATTATATCATTTCTATTAACTTTTCTGTAATTCTGTAATTCTTCATTAACACATGCATAAGTGTAATGTGAAATTGACAGCATGATTGAGGCAGAAAATAGCAGATAGATAAAACACCAGCATAGGGTCAGAAAGACCTGACTTCAAATCTGGCCTCAGACATTTAATGGCTCTGTGAGTTAACTTCTGTCTGTCTTAACTTCCTCAAATGTAAAAGGCATAATAATAATGGCACCTAATTCACAGGGTTGTTATGGTGATGAAATAAGATATCATTTGTAAAACCTTTACCATAATACTTTGCACAGTGTACGCACTTAAATGCTTCTTCCTTTCCTCCTCTTCCATATTAGGATGATGCCAGTAAAGCAAAAAGTGGCAGTAGAAGGATGATGTCTTCTGAACAGAAAAAACTGAAAAGAATTACTTTGTACCTTCATCAAGGACCTCACTAATAGTCATAAAGGACTTTTTCATTTCTGCACAGCCTTTTATATAATTCAGTATTTTTTTGATTGTCCTAAAAATATTTGTTGATACATACTTCATTTGATATTAGATAAAATAACTTTTTTTTTCAAAATAATTTTCAGGTTAAAAATTATATGAAAAGGTGGTCTCATTCATCTAAAGGAGGAAAATAAAACTGCAGTCTAAAAGCTACCTTAAAATAAATACTCATATAGTGATAGTTTGTATGAATTTAGTAAAAATGTTCCTTCAAAGTGAATTATCAAAACTTTTTCTAGCCCTCTCATGGATTAAACTGGGTTGCAGATTTTGCCACAAAACATCATTAGAAATAATTTAATTGTGATTTATGTTATAAAAATATGTAAATATCACCAAAACATATATTTTGCTTTCTAAATTATATTCTCTAAATATATTACAATATATTTAGAATATATTTCTATATAACATAAAGAATATAAATATATATATAAAGAATATAAATATAAAGAATATAAAAAATATAAAGAAAAATAAATATAAATAAATATTCTCTAAAGTGGGAGGCTCTTGGAGTAGCATAAATGGAAAGAGATGAAATTATTGTAGCTCTCTTGAAACATTCTAAATTCAGATAAATTTAATTTTTTGCTCCTTAATAATGAAATATACTACATTGCACTCCTTTGTGGATCTCAAAGTCATCTTTCTAACTTAAAAAGATTTACACTTGCTTTTGGTATTTTTTTTACTGAGTCCTTCACACAAGCCAACCACCAAATCAGCTGCTGGAGTTTAGGCTCTACAATAGAATTTTTTCACCTTGCTAAAGTCATATGGGCCCTTTGGCAGGCTGATGAAGCCTGTTTATTTTCTCAGAATATTAAGAATTGCTAAATTTCAATTAGAAGTTCATAAAAATTAAAATCCTAATATTTCCTCATCCAAGATCACAGACCTCCAGAAATTTCTCTATAGACCAGTGAACTCCAGTTAAAAAAAGAAAGAATAAACCTATTCTACACAAGACATGGAGAGTACCTGCCACTTCCAATGTCCATTCTATATTCAATCCTTTAAGATTTTTAGTTCAGGAATATACCCCAATACTTGTAGGTCAGAAGTCAGGAAGTAGAAACTTTTCTTTCCTAGTCCATGCACTTGTGTGAGGGCAGTCTGCCCAAGAGGGAGACATATATGTGGTTTAAAGGAGAGTATCACTGAAGGAACATCTTGCCCTCCCCAGGTTAGTCCAATCATCTAAAATCTCATTACTATGCAGATTGACTCAGCCTTTGATAATCCACAATGTCTTCAGTTTCCTCTCTCTTTTGAATGGCAGTCTGGAGGGTAGGACAATCAGTAAACTCCTCCCAAAGCCTTCCTTAATAAAGGGTTGAGAACTTTCCAGGTAACTTCCTTTTCCAGAAGTGGCTCTGCCTCTTTGAACTCTGAATATTAATTATGCCACCAAACCAGATACTCCATAATACCCCCATATTTTTCATCTTCTTTTTTCTTCCCCTCATTTTGTAAACTGCATGGGGGCAAGTATCATTATTCTGTGTGTGTGTGTATGTCCTTAGCATTTAGCACAGTGGCTGACACATAATAGGTGCTTAATAAATATTGATTGAATTGAACTGAAAAAGAAAGTTGGAAGTGGACTCCAGAGGCCTTAGGGTTGACTCTTACCTCAGAAACTTACTGGTTATATGACCCTGTAATTTCCTCATCTGTAAAATGAGATTAGACTCCATCTCTAAAGTCTCTTCCTGTACTAAATATATGGAGCTTGAGAGCTGCCTTCTTAGTCTACAAGAATTATAATGCTTTTTAGATTTTTAGAATATAGATGGTTGTGGGTCATTATTTTTAAATTTAATAGAATTTTTAGAAAACATGGGAGACAGTGAGGCATTATCAAGATACGTTATTATTCTAAAAATCATATTCTAAGATGTCCTGATTTTTCCAACTAAAATTTAAAAACTCATCAGGAAAAAAGTTTTCTGAGCTGCTGGTCTCTAGCAATGTTCTTTAGTATCTGTATAGGCTAGAAAAAAAATTACTTATCTTCTCAGATCTTTACTTGTTTCATCTGTAAAATAGGCACAGCTATGTATGCCTGCTTTGCCTACTTCACTCAACTATTGTAAGGATAAAAGGAAAAAAATGTATGTGAAAATCTAAGACCCTCAAGTCTCCTTCTAGCTCTATGAACCTATGAAAATACTTAAAAAACTATGGGGCATTATGATCATGTTACTTCTTTTTAAATATATGTCTTATTTATTACCTTTGTCTTTGCCTACAATAACTTCTGAAGGGAAAAAAATCATATGACCCTTTTTATAATTGAACTCTGTAATCAAGAAATACAATTAATTAAAATTCCCAATTCAAAGACCCTAATAGTCACTCACTACTCTGTTATGAGAAGTGTGTTTTATTTTATGTTCTTCAAGGCCATACATATAATGGTTTTTAATCTTTCAGAGACTAAATTTTTCCAGAGATCTTTTCATTTACATTATTTTAGTCAATATATATATATGTATATAATATATATATTGTTCTTTTGTTTCTGTTTATTTTAATGTTTCATTTACTCCATTAAAAAAACTATACATCTCTGAATTATTCCTTTTGTCATTTCTTATTACAGAATACTATTCCATTACATCCAATTGCCATGAGGTTCCCCCTCAGCTATTTTTGAATTGTTCCAAACAACCAATGAACAAACAAGTATTAAGTTCTTACAATGTGATTAGAACTGTGCTAAGAGGTTGTGATACAAATATAAAAAGTATCTGCCCTCAGGAAGCTTTAAACTCTCTTCATTTCCAGTACTTGAGTTCAACTGTTACTTCTTCTCTGTTTCAAAGTAGCTATCATTACCTCAATACAGAAATGTTCTCCATCAACTCATGATCTTTGTGAGATACTGTGACCAAAAGAAATTGTTTCCTAGTAATTAATCTTCAGGCAATGAGCCTCTCTGAATAGTTACACAGATTTTTCAACAGTGGAGACAGAGGTATCTTCAGATATCTACTAAAAACCTTTCTAAGGTCTGCTAAAACACATATTTCACTGGCTTTATTCATATCACGATATGGAATTACAATAGGCATTTAATGGTTAGTAAGCTATCATACCATAATTTTTTTTCATCACTACTATTATTAAATACATAATATTTAGTTCTTTCAAACAAATAGCAATCTCTTCCAAATACAATAGGCTGAACCCATTCTTCTATCCACCAAAGACTACAGAATGAGAAACCAGAGACTTGAGATTTTTGCTGGGACCAGCAATGCACTTTAGATTTACTGGCCAGTCTCCAGGTCTCACCTGCTTTCTCTCCACTCCTATGTGTATTGAGTAGTGATATTGAAAGACTGCTATGAATTCTGCCACAGAGCCAGTGCCAGAAGAATTCCATCCGCAAAGCACAAGAGCCAAGAGAGCTATTACTGAGCTACTGAATTTGTAACAGAATGTTCCCCACAATCACACGATAGCATGATCTCATTCAGAATACGAATCCCTTTGCTGTGTATCTTATAAATACTAGGAAAAAGGAAACCCATCTGAAGATGGAGCTGCACTGTGTCCTCTGGATATACTTATGTTATCCCCATCAATACTCCAAGTGTGTAGAAAGAATGTAGGAAGGAGAATCATTCCCTTGACACAAGGTTTAGAAATCTAAATCCCACACACAGTAAATATATTTCTTTCCTCAATGGCCCCCTTCAACATGTGCAGGTCCCTAAAGGGTATTGTTAAGTGTTCTCTTTTTCAAGATGAATTGAGCACAGGCAAGCAAGCGAGAGGTTTCAGAAACTTAACAGCTGTTAAAATGTCAAACCTAAGAGTCTAGGCTTGCTGGGCTCTCCTGAGATTGCCATGAGTTGTCTCACCTGCCTAAGAAAAACATAACATCAAATGCAATTCTCTTCAGCAAACAAAAGTTGGAATTAGGGTTCTCAAGGTCTTACAACAGTAGTTTCTGAATGTGAAATTGGTTAAAGATTTAGTTTTCATTTTGCCCAAGTATAAAGAAAGTAAACAACTTTTAACTCACGAGTAATTAAAAACAGCATTGTGTATGCCCAAAGAGATAAGAGAAGTATATATCTGGCATATTGGATTGAGAATGTCTAAGTATTCTGCACAAAAGAATTTGTTTATTCTGTTTATTAAATTTGAAAATTATGTTAGAAAATATGAAAATTTTATGGAATACAGCATAATTAAAAGGAAGATGCACCATTTTAGAAGTAGGTTAAGAATATTCCACAGTATGACTTCAGCAAATATAGGCAACTTTATTGAAACCTAGAGAATTAACTGACTGCAGAAATGAATAAAAGAAAAATATATCAGAAACAAGGCAGGTCATTAAGACTTAATTTATATCCTAAGAAAGATCTATGAGTATGAGCTAGACTATTTATCTCATTTCCTCTCCAATAAAATTGAAGTTTCTTGAGAATAAGGATAATTTTATTCATTTCTCTTTAATTTTCAATGCCTTGAAAAAGTAGTGCTTAATTAATTGTTTTTATTGTAGAATTATAACAGAATCACAATTTGAAAAATGTATTGAGACATTTTCTAAATGCTTTCATGTCTGCTATGTTGCTTGGATGGATTGTGTTTGTTGTTGCAAGAATACCTTATATGTCCCTATTTTGTTGATTAGGCTTGGTTTTAAATAATAAGTTGTTTTGAATTGCAACAGGAGCTCTTTTACTTTTTTTGAAAATAGAAAATTTTGGAATATTTTTAAAATTTTCTGATTTCTTGTAGCTAGAAAATAATCATGAGTTAGTCAAAATGCTATTTGTTCATGAGTAAAGTTGTTTCTCCTGGCTATTCATAAAATTTGTTGTTAAACATTGAAATTCTGAAATTTGACCGAAATATAATTAGAAGTATTTTAAATGGTTTTTGCTTTTTCCTGATGGTGATCTGTAGATTTAGTCAAATAGTACTTTGTAATCTATGTTCAAAAATTCTGGGCAATTTCCTTGTGCCATCCTACTCAGTATGTTGTCTACTTTTTAGAAAAATCTTTTTTTCTATGATAATTTGTGTGTGTGTGTATGTATTCTGATTTTAAGATCAATCATTTGGGCTTATATAGTACATACACATTATTTCAGTTTTTAAGATCAATCATTTGGGCCTATGTAGCACATATACATTATTTCAAAACTGTCTTTTGTTTCTGTTCTTTCAAATTTCTTTTACTT
>JAJPUD010004751.1:141379-180997 GCA_023553655.1 Myrmecobius fasciatus | reverse complement strand
ATGGTATACTTAGAGAACCCTAGAGACTCGACTAAAAATTACTAGAAACAACTCACAACTTTAGCAAAGTTGCAGGATACAAAATAAATCCACATAAATCATCAGCATTTTTATATATTACCAACAAAGTTCAGCAGCAAGAGATACAAAAAGAAATTCCATTCAAATTAACTGTTGATAGTATAAAATATTTGGGAATCTATCTGCCAAGGGAAAGTCAGGAACTATACGAACTAAACTAAAAAACACTTTCCACACAAAATCAGACCTAGTTAATTGGAAAAACATAAAATGCTCATGGGTAGGCCGAGCGAATATAATAAAAATTACAATACTACCCAAACTAATTTATAAGTGCCATGCCAATCAAACTCCCAAGAAATTATTTTACAGATCTAGAAAAAAATAGTAGCAAAATTCATTTGGAAGAATTCATTTGGTCAAGAATTTCAAGGGAATTAATGAAAAAAAAAGGCTGATGATGGTGGATTTGCTGTACCAGATCTAAAACTATATTATAAAGCAGCGGTCATCAAAACCATTTGGTACTGGCTAAGAAATAGAGTAGTCGATCAGTGGCATAGGATAGAATCACAGGACATACTAGGCAATAACTATAGCAATTTAGTCTTTGATAAACCCAAAGACCCCAGGTTTTGGGATAAGTACCCATTATTTAACAAAAACTGCTGGAGAAATTGGAAACTAGTGTGGAAGAAATTAGGGGTTGACCCACATCTAACACCACATACCAAGATAAGATCTAAATGGGTTCATGATCTGGATATAAAGAGTTATAAGCAAATTAGAGGAACGTAGTATAGTTTGCCTCTCAGACCTATGGAGATGGAATAAATTTATGCCCAAATAAGAACTGGAATTCTTAATTGAACACCAGATAGACAACTTTGACTATATTAAGTTAAAAAGTTTTTGTACAAACAAAACTAATGCAGACAAAATTAAGAGGGAAGCAATAAATTGGGAAATCATCTTTACATTTAAGGGTTCTAATAAAGGCCTCATTTCTAAAATATATAAATAGTTGTCTCATGTTTATAAGAATTCAAGCCACTCTCCAATCAATAAATGGTCAAGAGATATGAACAATTTTCAGAGGATGAAATTAAAACCCTTTCTAGTCATATGAAAAGGTGCTCCAAATCACTATTGATCAGAGAAATGCAAATTAAGACAACTCTGACGTACCTCTACACACCTGTCAGATTAGCTAAAATGAGAGGAAAAGATGATGAATGTTGGAGGGCATTTGGGAAGGCTGGGACACTAACGCATTGTTGGTGGAACTATGAACGGATCCAGCCATTCTGGAGAGCAATTTGGAACTATGCTCAAAAAGTTATCAAACTGTGCATACCCTTTGACCCAGCAGTGTTTCTATTGGGCTTATATCCCAAAGAAATCATAAAGGAAGGAAATGTCCCCACATGTGCAAGACTGTTTGTGGCAGCCCTTTTTGTAGTGGCTAGAAACTGGAAACTGAATGGATGCCCTCAATTGGAGAATGACTGAATAAATTATGGTATATGAATGCCATGGAATATTATTGTTCTGTGAGAAACGACCAGCAGGATGATTTCAGAGAGCCCTGGAGAGACCTGCATGAACTGATGCTGAGTGAAATGAGCAGAACCAGGAAATCATTATCCATGGCAACAACAATAGTATATGATGATCAATTCTGATGGACATGGCTCTCTTCAACAATGAAATGTCTCAAACCAGTTTGAATTGTTCAGTGAAGAAAGCCATATACACCCAGAGAGAGGGATATGAAATGTGGACCACAACATAACATTTTCGTGCTCTCTATTGATGTTTGCTTGCATTGTGTTTCCTTTCTCTGATTTTTCTTTCTTGTAGATACAATTTTTCTTGCACAACAATGATAAGTGTGGAAATAAGTATACATATATTCAATTTGCCAAGTATTTTAACATGATTAACATGTAGTGGATATCCTGCCATCTAGGGGAGGGGTAGAGAGTGGGGGGGGGGAATTTGAAACAGAAAGCTTTGTAAGGGTTAATGTTGAAGAATTACCCATGCATATGTTTTGCAAATAAAAAAAAATAAATCTACTTCTTGGAATCTAGTTTCTTTCAAGATCCAGTTCAGATATCACTTTCTACATGAAGTATTTAGTGATCTCTGCACCTCTTTAAACTATTTTTTATTTACTTATCTTTGTACATTGTCTATCTTCATTCAACCTTCAACAGATTTTAAGCTTTCTGAATCATACTTTTTTTTGTCTTTTTAACCCCAATACCCAATAGTGTCATACAGATAATAGGCTTTTGATAAATGTTGTTGAATTAAATCTGCAAAAATGGGAAAGTTTCCAAAGTGATGCTGTAGATAACAAATTAAATCTAGCCAAACCCTAGTCAGCCCAAAGACCCTTCTAGTTCAGAGTACTAAACTCACTTTTCAGCTGGGACGTTGTTATACCCATTTAAATTATCAAAGTGTCATAAAAAGGCTAGGTGTACTTATGTCCAGTTAGCCCCAAAGGGGAACTTTTTATATTGACAGTATTTATTCTGTAAATATAAATCACTGTTGTTTGGTATTCCACTAGGGGAACTTGAAAACTAAAATTCTTTTCTCCTCTCATTTTGTGTCTTTGTTAGGACAGAAATGCTTCATTTACCATTCCTAAGGGATATTAGCATCCCAAAGCTCTTGTTTTCCTCCCTAGTTTGGAGGCTTCTGTCCCTGATGGACAAGAGCTACAGAGCTCTTATTTCAGGGGAGAGTAGCAGTAACTGGGCCAGACAAGCTGGGGAGGATTAAAAATGCAGGCCTTGAATACACCCCTGACACTTAGAGTAATCTCTCTTCTCACTAAATAAACTCAAATTGCCATCTCATTTCAGATATTTAGCACTTATTCTCTTGCCTGCCTTGTTCTGAAGAATCTTTCTCCCTCTCTCCTTTCTTTTTGCCTAATAAGGGCACCTTTTGATAAATACTGCAAGAGGGATGGAAGGGAGAAACTTTTTTTTTTTAATGAAAGACCCTCCTTTACAAGGCAAGATGAATATAGTGATTATAGAACAAAACAGTGGGTTTAATCTTTCCCAGGATAAAGGTAGGAGGATGGGGTAAGAATTGGAATTTGGGAACAAAATAGAGGCAGTGTGATGTAGTAGGAAGATCTTCTCACTTAAGTTTAGTGCTCTAAGTCAAACTCCTTGCTCCAACCCTTACTAGTTAGCTGGGCACCCATGACAGCTCATACTTTCAGAATTACAATTTCCTCACTTATGAAATGAAAATAACAGTATTTGCAATGCCTTGCAGGACTTTTGAGGGGTTAAGTAAAGCTCATGTAAATGTGAGGGTTTTTTTTCCCCCATCAAAACCAAGATTTCTTAAGTATGGGTAACTCTGTCCTGGGATCCAGATTCACATGTTTCTATAATTAGCATTTAGAAAAGTATCTGAGCTATTCAGAGGTTAAATGATATATCCAAGGTCAGAAAATCAGTCACAAATTGTCAGAGGCAAGACTTGAAACATGGAGTCTAACTCAAAGGTTCACCAGTTTCTTCACAGGACCTTAGGATTACACAGTTGAAACAGACCACAGAAGCTATCTAGAACAACCCCTTCCCCTCATTTTTAAAATGATGAAACTAAGGCCCAGAGATGTTTATGACTTGTATGAATTCTTTCTGGTGTGCTGGATGGAGCCAGTTCATATCAGCTCTCACTTGTTAACCTATTCTGTGTAGGCATTTATACCTCAGAAACTGACAAAGAGGAGCAGCTAAGTAGCGCAGTGGATAGAGCACCAGTCCTGAAGTCAGGAGGACCTGAGTTAAAATTTGATCTCAGGCACTTATCATTCTCTAGCTGTGTGATCCTGAGCAAGTCACTTAACCCCAAATGCCTTAGTGCAAAAAAAAAAAAAATAGGCAAAGCTACAAATAAGGGCTTGTCTTTTTGGTTGCTTGTTTAGACTTAAGACAATAATGGAGAAAATGTTAGTAATGCATATTTTACTCAAATCTCATCTTTGTATTTTTTTTTTTTGGAGAACTGGTTGTTATATATTTAGTAGCACATGCTCAAACCTATCATTCTCCAGGGAAAATTAATATACTGGGCCCTCAGTGGTGGCTGTATTCCTTATTTCATTGAAAGTCATCCTTCAATACTGACCAAGTAAATCTATACAGTCATATGTGGTACATTTAAAGGAATCATACAACTCCTTCATCATTAAACAAATGGAATCACTCTAAATTTTACCTAATTTGTATATCATGGTATAGTGGAGAGAGTAAGATCAATACATAATAGGTGTGTAACAAATGCTTGTTGATTGGTTAGGAACCCAGAGACCTACAGAAAATATTTATATAACCAAAATGAAGACAGCAAGTGAATTCCATGTGAGGGATCTGAGTTTCCTCTTTGGTGAAATAAAGGGATTGATTTAAATGGCCTTTCTATGACCTGACATTTCATAATCATTTATTTAATGGATGGCCTCAATATTTTTCCTCAAGCAGTAGTGTCTGGATTAGATTTAAGAAGCTTTAAGAAGATGTATCTTATACTCTATATCTATATACTAGTATTAAACTTTTTCTTTTTTTTCTTTTTTTTTTTTTTTTGCTGAGGCAATTGGGGTTAAGTGACTTGCCCAGGGTCACACAGCTGTTACGTGTCTGAGACCAGATTTGAACTCAGGTCCTCCTGACTTCAGGGCTGGTGCTCTATCCACTGCACCACCTAGCTGCCCCCGTATTAAACTTTTTCTACTCAAGACCTTTTTTTGCCCAATAAATTTTTACCTGACCCTAACGCATACAGGTATGGAAAATACATAAGCAAATGAAACATATACTAATAATAAATCATAATTTCACAACCCCTATATTCAGCTACATGACCCTATATGGGGTTACAACACATAGTTTAAGAAGTTCTGCTCTATGTAATACTATTCACCAAAAAGGCATATTATAAAGACTTTGGGGGCATATTTTGCTGATAAAGGAGCTCCCATGCAATGGGAATATTTAAGCAAAGAACTAAAAATATCATATTAATTAAGCACATTAATAGCAGATTCCCCAATCGCCAATGCCCTTCTTATTTGCCCATAATCCATTAAGCTGTGGAAGGAAAAAAAGAGGGAACGTATGAAGTAAATGGAGGCTAGATTACATTTGGGTAATTGCTCAGTACCATCAATGACACCACACTATTCATCTGCAAAAGCCCATCTATTAAATGCTAATATTCCCTCCATTAAATAAATAGCAAATTATTTAGTTATAGCAACTCTCTTTATGGTGGCAAAGAACTGAAAATGGAGGGGATGCCCATCAACTGGAGAATGGCTGAACAAATTGTGGTATATGAATATAATGAAATATTATTGTTTTACAAGAAATGATGAATAAGCAGATCTCAGAAAAACTTGGAAAGGCTTACATGAACTGATATTGAGTGAAGTGAACAGGACCAGAACACTGTACACAGTTACAGCGATATTTTATGGATGATCAACTTTGCTCTTTTCAGCAATACAATAATCTAAGACAATTCCAAAAGACTCAAGATGGAAAATGCTATTCACATCCAGAGAAAGAATCATGAAGTGTGAATGCAAATTGAAGCACTATTTTCACTTTTTTTTTGTTGCTTTTTCTTTCTCATGGTTTTATCCTTTTGTTCCCATTATACATGTATAACTTAGACTGACTGTTGTCCTAGGGGGGGTGAGAAGAGGGAGGGAGAAAATATGTAAATCAAAATCTTATAAAAGTAAATGTCAAAGACTAATAAATTTTTTTAAAAGAGTTTACATTTAGGGACAGCTAGATGGCACAGTGGATAGAGCACTGACCCTAAAGTCAGGAGGACCTGAGTTCAAATCCAGCTTTATACACTTAATATTTCCTAGCTGTGTGATCCTGGTTAAGTCACTTAACCCCAATTGCCTCAGCAAAAAAAAATAAATAAATAAATACATTTACATTTAGTACAAACCAGGGGTTCAAAGGGTTTACTGTATGTATTAAAAGGGAATGGAGGGACTCCTGAACTCTTTTAAATAGGCTACATATGACTGGGTAGAGAGTGTTTGAGGGGATTACTTAATTGCCTTGGAAATTTATTTACAGAATATGATTTATCTTTCATCAACATTAAATGAAAGAGCCTGTGAGAGATAATCTAGCATAGGATTGTGGGGAAGGGGGGAAGCATTGGCTTTAAAATCAAAGAATCTGGGTTCAAGTCTTAGTTCTATGTTTGATTAACATTTTATTTTTTATTCTAATATTTACTACCTGGATGACTTTGGACAAGTCGTTTACCTTCCTGGGCCTCAGTTTCTTCATCTGTAAAATGAAACAGTTGGAGTCTGAAGTCCCTTCTAAACTCTAGTTCTTTATAATCCCCATCAAATTCCCACATATTAAAAAATGCCCAGAGTTCAGAACTGATTTATCCAAAGTTATAACAATGGGAAAGACAGGATTTGAACCCAACCCCAAATCCTCTGATTCCCAATCCAAGATAATCTACTACATCAGACTGTCTAAAAAGTCAGATGGTCAATGCTACTTGGCAAAAACTGCCCATGTGGTGGCTGGTCCCAGCACCAACCTCTTACTGTAAAGTTAATATATCTCTATGCCTATAGCTCCAGAGATATATAGATATAAATATATTTACAGACACACATTTGTGTGTGCACCACTTTTTTATGTATGCACCATGCATATATATATGTATATATGTGCATAAAGATACATATGTTAACAGGTATAAATATTTTTGCACAGAAAACCAAGGACATTTCCTTGAAAGGGATTAGAATGATCTTTATTGTTCCTTTCAACTCCCAACCTACACATTATCTTGATCTTCCCATCCTACATTTGCCTTCCAAATAATAGCAATTCCCCCCCAAAAAAAAAATTGGGTCCATTAATTTCTTCTCCCAGACCTAAAAGGAAAAGGAAACTCATTCCAATAGAACTACACTTGTTTTCCATGAAAGAAAGATCATAGAGATGTGGACCTCAGCCTGAAACAATCAGGAATGGAAGATTTAACTTTGAAAGAGATAAGGATTCAATATGTCTGGGCTCTACTTGCTCCTACCACCAACCTCCCTATCTATCAGAAGAAAGGTCGCTTTCTGGTTTACTTTGTTTTGTTATGTTTTTAAACACGAACCTTGGCCTGGTAGCAGTGAATTACTTGTGCTAAGAGTAAAAAAGGATACGTATTTTATTCTATTCCCCTATGGACCAGGGAGCACTAGCTCTTTGAATACTTAAAGTGCAATATACTTTATTTATTGTCTGTTCCTTTTCATTACGGTTTTCTAAAGAGCTTCCCTAAACCTAATCATACAATCTGAAATCTTTACCACCCCCACTTAAAGGTTATTAGGAACTTCATATAGCAACTTAGTACCACCAAATCAACTTGTTTAGTCTCCAATAACATTTAGACATTGTGATCTAAGGATGTTGCATTTTCCTGTAATATGACATCAAAAGCAGGTCTTTTCTCATGATAAAAAGTCTCTCCACCTAAAAAAGGAACAATGATGAACTCAGTACAAAGTGAAGCATATTTTTTCACTTTTAAAATTTTTGCCTTTTTTTGCAATGTAGCTAAAAATGGGAATATATTTTACATGATTTCACACATATAATGGATATCATATTGCTTGCCCTCTCATTGGGTAAAGGAAGGATTAGAGGAATAGAGAGAATTTTTGAAAATCAAAATTTAAAATGATTATTAAAAATAAACAAATATTTTAAAAATCCAAGCAAAACAACAAAAATAAGTAGCTACTTTGAGACTCTCTAGTAATGATCTATATTTCTCTGTATCAAATTCTTGGCAGATATATTACCTCAGTGATACGGCCTAATCTGGACTCAAAGTATTCCTCAACAGCCAGCAGAGGAAATGAGCATTGCTCACTCTAAATGAACTGGTTGATTCATAAGCTGAACTGCTGCTGCTAGGGGTCATTGGCTGTGAAGGACAGTACTCCTGCCCACAGCAAACCCTTTATATACATCACCTATCCTGACCCTACTATGAAGGATTTAGAGTATTCTACAGAGCGCTGTCCTGGGACCTCTTCTCCTTCCCCTCTATAATTTTTGCAATTTCGTCAGTACCCATGCATTCAATTAATCATCTCTATGATGAAAATGCTCAGATTGACTTATACCCTCAGCTCTCTGCTAACCTCCATATTTTTTTTTGCATCCCCCAATGGCTATTGCATATTTGGGCAATATGTTATGGACCTTATGCTGAGCACTACTTTTCTAATAACTGAAAGGCTACAGTCACTGCTCACTCCATAAACAAGTACACAATGTCACTTCAGCACAATTACACAATAATCGAATCTGGATTGCTAGTATGTTTTGTACTCAACAGAATGCTGCTGAAAGTAACAACCTATACCCAGAGTTAAGCTTCTCCTTCCAGGTTTCTAAAACAGGAAAAGGGGGGAAATTTTTCAGAGATCTCAGGCATGCCTGTACAAAGACTAGCTGCACACATTACAGATTAGTATAAAGAATGATCATAGTTTTGAACACAAGAATTTAGCATCCTTTACGTAGCACTGACAAACCCATTCCTATCTCTACTTTGCAGCCTACTTTCTATTTCTTCCTTGCCTTGTCTGTCTCTTTCCCATAATGATATCCCTTTTACTATTGGCTTAATTCTTAATTAAAGTCTTGGCCCACTTTCAAGCAGGACAAGCTCTTGGGACCTAGAATCTTATAGAAAATGCATGCTGAGACTAGAGTTTTGTCGTTGTCTCCATTGTCTGACTACTATGACAGAGATGGCTAAATGGTGTAGTGAATAGAGCTCTGGACCTGGAGTCAGCAAGATTTGAGTTCAAATCCAGTTTCAGAAACTTAAAAGCTGTGTGATCTTGGACAAATGAGATAATAATAGCACTTCTTCCTAGGGTAGTTGTGAAGATCGAGGGAATTACTATTTGTAAAAACAAAACAAAACAAAACTTAGTGCAGTGCCTGGCATATAGTAGGTGTTTAGGTGCTTATTTCCTTCTTATACTTTAAAAAAATTTTTAATTTAAAAAAAATTCTTTGTACCTCATATTAGATTCTGAAGTACTAAGATAAAAATGAACATGGTAAACTATTCATATTATTTTAACTTAGGGTTAACAATAAACTCCCAAGGACAAACAACTTCACAGAATTCCTGGACACTATGGTAGGCGTCTTTTTGTAACTGAATGCTTGGTTATCTTTTGAGGGCAAAGACTTGGTTTTATATGTTCTCTTTATCTCCTCACCCCATTCTTCTCAAGTGCCTAGTACAGTTCTGAGCATATACTATCAATACAACAAGTATTTGCTGATTTGCTTACTTTAATTGATTATTAGTTTCTTTGATATAAAGATGCTCTCTATTCTGCTGAATGTCAGAAAAAAAATGTCATTGTTGTAACTGATTAATGGTAGGGATGGTAAGTTTTTCAGAGTCCCAGGTCTTCTCCATAGATAACTGAGTAAACATAAGCCATCTTCTTGCTTGAACTCTGAATCCTAATCTCACCCCCCACCCCCAGAGCATTAGTTAATTCATCTGGGTTAGATTTGATTTTCTTTGCAGTTAGATTTGATTTTCTTTGCAGTTTAGTTCTCTTTGTTCCATTTTATGCCCACAAATTGAATCCAAGCAAGTTCACTACAGTGAAAAGTGCTAGTTTTGAAGCCAGAAAAGTTGATTTCAACTTTTAGCTCTAACCTTATTAACCATACAGGAAAATCACAAACCTATGTTCTTGAGAAATAAATTCAAGGTCAGAGACCATGACCATTCATGGAAACCATCATCTACTATTGTGACACCATTTGTGATAGCCAAGATGAATCCCTCAGTGATAGTGAATGACTTGATCCATCAGGAAATGGATTTGAAGGCCTTTGTCTCCCCAGGAATCTCCTGTTTCTTCCTTATCACTCTAACAACTCTCTGTAATGAGGGAATAGACCTAGTCCTTAAGAGGAGGTACAATATATTTTACTGAGTATCAACTCTTGTGGAAACTTGGTAAGCCTGTTTCTAGGCTTAATTAATGGAAAGGCCCTTCCCCCTATTTCCTTCAGAACATGAGCAGGAATCTATCTTCTGACTACTCCTTGTTGGTATTGGCTCAAAGGCTGGTGATGAAAAGCCACTGAGCCAGAACTGAGTGTGCATGCAATTGGGAGACAGGCAGATCTGGAAGCTTTCAAGTGAGGAGAAATACAGTGGGATAGTAACAACTACCAGACACATCTCTGGCTGCCATAATTCCCCACCAGACTAGCATGTATCTGTGAATGCACAGTGCTTCTTTTTGTATTGTACTTGTATTTGTATTATTCTTTCCTGATGTTAGTTAAATGGGTTTTCAGAGACAAAAAAGACAAATTTCTGACTGTATGAGCTTTAAAAAGTTAGAAGAGTCATCAAAAGTCCAGCAACTGGTGCTGAGCCAAGATGGCGAATGTAGGCACGTCCCTCTGTGGCCTCCTCTGACCTTCTCTCTTAAGCCTCTGAACTGATTTTGGAGTCAAGGCACCCCCAAATATTTGGAGTACAACACATTCCCAGAAGTAGTCACCTTGGAAGAGCTTTGGAACAGGTCTGCCAAGCCCAGATGGCAGCTCTGGGAGACAGGGCAGAAAGCCAGGCTGGAACTCAGAGTGTGAGTTTCTAAGCAACTGGGAAGTTTCTGTGAGCCTCTTAGACTACTCTGTCCTAGTTGCAAGCAGTTGATTTGGCAGATCTGCTTTTCATAAAAGATAGATTGTAAACCTCTGAGAACCCTGGACCTGGCCTTGATAGCCCAGGACCAGAAGTCAATCAGCAGAATTGCCCCAGGGCATTAAAGCAGCTGTCTCTCCTTTGCTTTGAAAGACCTCAAACTTTAAAAAATGAATAGAAAACAAAAAAGAACTCTCACCATATTCTGAGATACTACTACACAATTGTCAGATTGGCTAAGATGACAGGAAAAGATAATGCAGAATGTTGGAGGGGATGTGGAAAAACTGGGACACTGATACATTGTTGGTGGAACTGGGAACGGATCCAACCATTCTGGAGAGTAATTTGGAACTATGCTCAAAAAGTTATCAAACTGTGCATAACCTTTGACCCAGCAGCATTTCTATTGGGCCTATATCCCAAAGAGATCTTAAAGGAAGGAAAGGGCCCCACATGTGCAAGAATGTTTGTGGCAGCTCTTTTTGTAGTGGAATTTTATTGTTCTATAAGAAATCATCAAGATGATTTCAGAGAGGACTGGAGAGACTTACATGAACTGATGGTAAGTGAAATTAATAGAACCAGGAGATCATTATACACAGCAACAAGAAGACTATACAATGATCAATTCTGATGGACATGGTTCTCTTCAACAATGAGATGATTCAAACCAGTTTCTATTGTTCAGAGATGAAAGTCATATACATCCAGGGAGAGACCTGTGGGAACTAAGTGTGGATCGCATTTTCTTTTCTTTTTTTTTTTTTTGATGATGCTAAACAATAGATGAAAACATTTTAATTTGTGTTCTATAGTCATTTTCCAGAATAGCTAAAAAGTAATCATTTGGGATGGCTCACTTTTGCCCTAAAGATGAGGGAAAGCACCATTCCTTAAGTTCTTTATAGAACAATTGCCATATATTTGGGGAAACTGGACCTAGAAATGTGTGCAGACCAATGCTCACTCCTCAACTAATGGGTTTATCAAGTTTCATGGGACATTGAAAAGTTCTGTCATGTTTAAGGTTATGTAACCAATATATAACCAATATATAACTGGATTTACTTGAATCCAGGTCTTTCTGACTGCGGGGTCAGCTCTCTATCAACTTCGGTAAATGGCAACAGATTAAAGTTGTTATATGGACTTATCTTCCATGATTACAATGAGGGAAATCTACAATTTACAAAACCATTATTTTTTTTTCTTTTATTTGCAAAACATATGTATGGGTAATTCTTCAACATTAACCCTTACAAAGCTTTCTGTTACAAATTTTCCCCCCAACTCCCCACCACTCCCCTAGATGGCAGGATATCCACAAAATGTTAATTATGTTAAAATACTTGACAAATCGAATATATGTATACATATTTCCACACTTATCGTTGTTGTGCAAGAAAAATAATAACACAGCATTTTCACGCTTTCTGTGAATGTTTGCTTGCATTTTGTTTTCCTTCTTAGGTTGTTTTTTTTCCTCTTTCTAGATCTGATTTTTCTTGTGCAGCAAGATAATTCTATAGATATGTATACACATTTTGGATTTATCATATATTTTAACATATTTAACATATATTAGACTACTTGCCATCTACAGGTGGGATGGGGAGAAGGAGGGAAAAATTTGGAACAGAAAATTTTGCAAAGGTCAATATAGAAAAATTACTCATATGTTCTGTAAATAAAAAGCTTTTATAAACAAAAAAATTACATGGTGGAGGGGGTAACAAACAAAATAAGGTCATATGATTGGTATTATTAGCATTTAAATCTCTTAGAGCTACTTCTAGATAAGGGATCTAGTCACTACTCCATTCTATGGCTAGGAAACTCTCTCCTCTTCCTATCTCAATACTGGTCATTTGAAGTTTCTGGTCATCTAAGCAAAAACTGTAATTTCCTGTTACCATTTCCTCGGTCCTGTTCTTTACCCAACTCCCTATCCTGCTCTGTTCTCCTCTATTTCATTAAACTTTCTAGAATCACAGTCCTGTTGAAATGGGTTGTCACCATTTGGGATATTATTCCTATTCTTCCAATCTATTTCCAGATTAAAAAAAAAATGTCTGTATACACAAACTTCCAAGGGCATGCTAGGATTTATATTCTCCAAGAAAGAAGGATGAATCAGTACCATCTTCCTGTGAACATTGTGCATCATTTTCATACTTCTTACACATCTGCTACCATTTTAAGCCAGCAGAATCTTTTTCATACCAGCTCTATGGTTCTCTCTTGATATAAATGTCCAAAATCAATATGTTGTGCTTCTGTAACCACGGATTGGAATGTTTATTATACCTCAGAATGGATTAGTTTTAGTCTGGTTACACTATATTACTCCATCTTCTTCTTTGATCCATCCCTAAAGAATGAAGTATAAGTTACCAAGGATACTGTTCTAGTTTTTTAGCTTGTTTCACTTCTTACAAGTCTTTATTAACAGTAACACCTATGGTCTTACTGTTAATCATCCAAGGACAAAGGCAAAGAAGATTGTTCCAAAATACTAAGTTAAACTCTACTAATTTAATTTTACTTGATCCACTTGAACTGCCAAGCTATGAAGTTCACCTTTAAACACAAGATAAGTTGCACTCCATATATGAATATCACTGTGGTTTCAGACACCAAGGTAAGTCCTGTAGATAAAAAGCATCTGTATCCACATTATGCCAAACTCACAGTGTGCTAGTGCCATACCCCATCTCTGGCACACATTATTCAACTTAGGATCACAGATCATAGATCTAGAGTTAAAGCTGAAAGGGATCTGAGAGGTCATCTAATCTAAACCTTCAATTTTAAAGACAAGAAAACTAAAACCCAGAGAAATTAATGACTCAAGCATATACAGGTAATAAGCAATTGAGGCAGAAATCAAATCCAAGTCGTACTCAGCATCAATATCCTTGCCACTCTCTCACAATGCCTCAGTTTACAATAATCCTGGTCAGAATATGTTCATGGATTGTTTTCTTGAAATTGAACCCCACCCATCAAAAAAACTGGAAAAGTAGAGGGAGATAGGTTATATTGTACTTTGAACATCAAAATGAGGAATTTTAAAATTTGGGCTGAAAGGAAGTATAGCAAGTCACTGAAATTTACTAAGTAGGGAGAAGTGACATACTTGATTGATCATTTGATAATTTGAGATTGATAGTTGAGGAAAATCATTATCTATCTATCCATTCATTCAGCCACTATAATCTCATATTATATAATGAATCTGTCAGAAAGCACAATTACTGGCAAGAATTATACTCTCTCAAGTCCATTAGATTGTTAGTGTGTGACACACTACTGGGATCTTCACAAACCAGTACTGTTGCATGTGTGAAATAGTAGATTAAGTCCTGTGTGCTTTTTCACAATTCTCATCCCTGTGATCTAAAAGGGTCTGGGCCAGATTGCTCCCTTTTTAAACTTATGCTTTTGTTTTTTTTTCAAAGTCACCACTCATTCCCTATCGAGATGTTAGGTGATCCACATATTTAAGAAAACCTCTAAGAATTATCATTTGCCAAATGACAGTTTCAGAACAGAAAATTTCAACCAGATTAATGTTTTTCAGTTTTCTTGTGTCATGCTCTTCTCATAACATGTTCCCAAATATGAAGAGATCATCCAGATACATCACCATTTCCACATAGTTCCTTTTTCCAACTACCTTCTATACCAGGCACTGAGAAGTAACAGACAACCCTGAAATTCCTTGAGGATTATGCTGTTGGAAATTTGGACAAATGAAGACTATCTTCACCCAGCCAATCCAGTATGCTATGCATATAATTTCCACTAATGACATCTATTTAAAAAAAAAAAAACCCACCACATAGCTCCAAGAAACTTAAGAGGTATATGGAAAGGTTCTTACTGGGATCCATTCATTATTCCTTGTTTATATGTCCAAAATGGAATTCATTTTCTTCTTTGTCCCTTCTTCACACACTTTACTGTTTGTATTGAGAAAAAAAAATCTTTCCAATCATTTAAAATGATGAATCTTTAAATCACCTTCCTATCTTCTTTATCCCTCATTCCCCCATAGCCAATCAACTGGCAAGTATTATAAACCCACAGATCCATCCCATTTTCTCCACTTAAAGGCTACCACCATAGGTCAAGCCCTTGTCACCTCTTGCTCGGAATTTTGCAATAGCTTCCCAATTGGTCTTTTTCTTCTCATAGCTGCCAAAATAGTCTTCCTAAAGCATACTTGTGGGCATGCCATTCCCTTGATCAAGAAATTTCAGCAGTTTCTTACTGTCTCTAAGGAAAAAAAATAGAAAAATTTCAGGTCTGCATTTAAAGCCCTTCACTGTCTGGTTCCAGTCTACCTTTCTAGATTTACTTTCTTTACTCCACAACTCATTTTTTACTCTATAAACTCTATGTTCCAGCCAAACTTACCACTTTGCTATTCATCTATATTCTCTGTATCTTTGCATAGACAACAGCCTTAGTATCCTAAACATAACTCATCTATAACACTACCTACAATACCTACAACAGGAAGATTTTCTTCTGCCCTCTTAGTTGTGAATAGTCACTTCTTCCTGAAATTATCTTGTATTTATTTGTCTATTTACCATGCAAAAAAAAAAAAATAGAAGGTTCTTGAAGGCAGGAACTTTAAAATTTTTCCTTTGTGTCCTTATTACCCTGAACATAGTAGGTGATTTAAAAAATCTTTAATGAATTGAATTGAATCTATATAATTGGAATAAAAATACTTATACTATCTATACCCTTGACACTAGCTATATGGCTCTTTGCAAACTGCTAAACTTCTGCAGGCCTTATTAGGTCATCTATAAAATAAGGTAATTGAACACACAAAATTTTATTATGTACAGGTGAGGCAATATGGTGAAATGGAAAGAGCACCAAATTTGGAATTAAGAGAGATCTGGGTTCAAAAACTATCTTTCATATTTAACTATTCTTGTTAGGAATTTAGCAAAAAGAACCTTTTGAAATATAAAGAATAGAAAAGAAGATTGCTGGTAAAACCATAAATTTCTATTATGTGGGTAGAGATTGCTTTTTAAGTATATATTAAATTTAACACATAGTCTAAACATTGCCCTGTTTGTCTGTGTCCTCTTCCAAACTTCCTTTTACTCTTCTGTGTATTTTTAAATATTTCATAGATACTCCTTTTCTCCTCCACCCTCTCCACTTTTAAAGAGCCATAGATTTAGAGTGACAAGGGAGCTCAGTATTCTTTTAGTGTTCTCATTTTACATAAGATGAAATCAAATTCCAGAGGTTAAGAAATTTGGCCAAGGTATCAGAGGTGGCAGATCCAGGATTCAAAGCCAGATCCTCAGAATGTAAATTCTCACACTACTGTATATATTAACTAGGGATAAATATCTAAACCTCTCAGTACCAACTTCACAAGATTTAGTTATGAGGATCAAAAGAAATAATTCATGTAAAATATGCTATAAACTTTGAAATTCTATGCTAATGTCAACCATTATTATTCAAATCATTAGAAACATATGCACTTAGGGACACAGAGGACCATGGAACCAAGTAATTTCAGACCTGGAAAGTTCCTGAGAGATTGATCACATATTCAATGCTATAGTTGAAATAAGTAAGGCTCAGAAAAGTCAAACAACTTATTTGATGGAATGCCAAGATCTAAATTTCTTGAATTCAATTTCATTTTTTAACTAAAACTTTATATTTTCAAAACATATGCATGGATAAGTTTTCAACATTGACCCTTGCAAAACTGTGTTCCAATTCCCCTCCCCTTCTCTCCACCCCCTTTCCTAGATGGCAAGTAATCCAATACATTTTAAACATGGTAAAATATGTTAAATCCAAAATATGCATACATATTTATACAATTATCTTGCTGCACATTGATTTCAATTTCTTAAACAAAAAAAAATTTGAATCAGAGGATTAACTTCCTTAGAGACAAGAACTGTATCATCCATTTTTGTATCTCCCTACACCACCTCACTTGCCTATGGTATATACGAAAAATATATTTATTGAATCAAAATGAACTGAATTCAGCTGTGCAAAGTGCGAGTGGATCCATCACCACTCCTGGAAAATAGTGCTCAAAATGCTACTCTACTAGTGCAAGATGTGAAATGTCATCTTAGATTTCTCACTATTAATCAATCAATCCATAAGATCCCAAGCCAAGACTTGTTTCTTTCTCTGGTAGTACTCTATAGCTCAACAGGAAAGGGAAAGATAGGCTGGAAAACTTCCAAATGTATTATCTACTGCTGTCTTCACTGTAAAGTATGATGAATTCTAATGTTATTAATTATTCCAATTAATATTGATCCTGAGGGTGAAAATGAAAGACCAGGAATTAGAAGAAAGGAGGTTCTCTATCATTCCTGAGTGGGAACTACAGATCAACTGTGGATGGCCTGGTCCCTGAGCTTCTGAAGAGGCAAATTTCTGGGCTCAAGTGCCAAGGTTAGTCTGGTATTGGTGAGACTGAGCCTTTCTTTGTTTCTGGTAAAGGCCTTTTTGTTTGAAGTCAGTTTAAACTTTAAGCTGGCTGACAATGAAGGCCTGTGAGAAAGCTTTCCACATACAGGCCAATAGGCTATATAGGCCAATAGGCCTATACTTGAATCAGTGGCTCTCCGGTAACTGTTTGAACTGCTGTGTTTCCAGGGCTCCCTTTCCCCATCAAAGCCTCAATAAAAATGTCATATATTTCCATATACATCTTCCTTCTGGATACATCTCCTAGGATGGGTCCATCTCAGCCTGAACCTGTAAAAACTACATTATAGAGGAAGAATAATGTCTTGGGATTTTAAAGATCCTCAAGCTTCTCATTTTGTAAAGGAGAAAAGACAAAGAAGATGGAAAAGAAAGAGTACCTACAATGAACAATGAGGGGAGAAATCATTGCTGGGGTAAGAGGGTCTATCTTTCTCATCACCACCAGCAACAACCACTAAGTGTAACCAAAAGGCAGATAACACAGGAGCTCTGAGAGTTGTAGTACCCCCATTGCTATCCCTGACACTACTTCTATCCCAGCCTTCACAATTAGCTTCTGGAAAAGGAACACCTGTAGAGAAGGGGACAGTTATCTTCATCAATGGGCAGGTCAACCAAGCTAGATAAAACAGTGGGGCAGCCTAAGGAAGAAGCAAAACATTACCTACACTTTGACCTCTTTCTTTTTTTATGTACACATATTTCCACATTTATCATTGTTCTGCAAGAAAAATTGTATCTACAGGAAAAAAAATCAGAGAAAGGAAACACAATGCAAGCAAACATCAATAGAGAGCATGGAAATGTTATGTTGTGGTCCACATTTCATATCCCTCTCTCTGGGTGTATATGGCTTTCTTCAGTGAACAATAGGAACTGGTTTGAGACATCTCATTGTTGCAGAGAGTCATGTCCATCAGAATTGATCATCATATAGTCTTGTTGTTGCCATGTATAATGATCTCCTGGTTCTGCTATTTCACTTTAGCATCAGTTCATGAAAGTCTCTCCAGGCCTCTTTGAAATCATCCTGCTGGTCGTTTCTTATAGAACAATAATATTCCATAACATTCATATGCTATAATTTGTTCAGCCACTCTCCAATTGATGGGCATCCATTCAGTTTCCAGTTTCTAGCCACTACAAAAAGGGCTGCCACAAACATTCTTGCACATGTGGGGCCCTTTCCCTCCTCTAAGATCTCTTTGGGATATAAACCCAATAGAAACACTGCTGGGTCAAAGGGTATGCACAGTTTGATAACTTTTTGAGCATAACTCCAAATTACTCTCCAGAATGGTTGGATCCATTCACAGTTCCACCAACAATGTATTAGTGTCCCAGCTTTCCCACATCCCCTCAAGCATTCATCATTATCTTTTCCTGTCATTTTAGCCAATCTCACAGGTGTGTAGTGGTACCTCAAGGTTGTCTTAATTTGCATTTCTCTGATCAATAGTGATTTGGAGCAACTTTTCATATGACTAGAAATGGTTTTAATTTCATCATCTGAAAATTGTCTGTTCATATCCCTTGACCATTTATCTATTGAAGAGTGGCTTGAATTCTTATAAATATGAGACAATTCTCTATATATTTTAGAGATGAGACCTTTATCAGAACCTTTAAATGTAAAGATGATTTCCCAATTTATTGCTTCCCTCCTAATTTTGTCTGCATTAATTTTGTTTGTACAGAAACTTTTTAACTTAATATAATCAAAATTATCTATCTGGTGTTCAATTAAGAGTTCCAGATCTTCTTTGGACATAAATTTATTCCATCTCCACAAGTCTGAGAGGTAAACTATCCTATGTTCCTCTAATTTGCTTACAATATCACTCTATATCTCGATCATGAACCCATTTCAATCTTATCTTGGTATGTGGTGTTAGGTGTGGGTCAAGCCCTAGTTTCTTCCACACTAGTTTCCAATTTTTCCAGCAGTTTTTGTTGAATGGTGAGTACTTATCCCAAAAGCTGGTGACCTTCTCTTTCTTCAGACCCTCCAGAAAAGTCTTGAGAATAACAATGTTTCCAATGCACCCTGTGATGATTTATCCTGGCAATGGGCAACTGCTATTATAAGAAATAATGAAATGGATTTTTCATAGAAAACTGGGAAAAACTCTTTAGATAAGATCAGCAGAATTAGGAGAACAAAATGTATAATGACAAGAACAGTATGAAGAAAAATAACTTGGAAAGACTTTAGAATTCTGATCAAGGAAACTCTAAAGCATATTCCAGAGGAATGAAGATACAGTATGTCTTCTATTTTCTACCAGAGGTGATAGACTTAAAATGCAGAATGAGAAATATATTTTCAGACATGACTAATATGTTTTTCAAGCACTGCATATTTGTTATAAGGATTTTCTTTTTCTTTTGAAAATATAATTCAACTGAGACCAAGATGACAGAGTAAAACAGGAACTTACTCAAGTCTTCCAAATTGCCCTCCAAACAACTTTAAAAAAAAATCTCAAAATAAACTGGAATGGCAGAACCAATAAAAGGACTATTTTCCAACCCAAGACAAATTAGAAGATCCACAGGGAAGGTCTGTCTCACTGAAGTGAGAGTAGAGTGCAGTACAGCACAGGCATTCTGAACAATCCAGCAGAACAACCCTTCCCCAGCAAGTTAATGCAGGCTTTGTGGTCAACTGAATCAGCAATAGCAACTCCTGGAACTTTTAGCCCATAGGTAGTAAGTAGCCATTCAAATGATCAGAAGGAGATTACAGAGGACACTTTGTTAGTACTGAAGGCATGACTTTGTTTCGTTACTCAAACAGGAATCTGGGGTCACAGACTCAGATCACTGTCACAAGGACAAAAATGTTAAAACAGCAACATCCAAGCCTCCCCTTCCCCCCCCCAAAAAAAAATGTGAATTGGTGTCAGGTCCAAAAAGACTTCCTAAAAGAGCTTTAAGACAATATTAAAAATCAGAGAGAGAAAAGAAAAATTAGGAAAAGGGAATGAGAGCAATGCAAGAGATTCATGAAAAGGGGCCAAAAGCTTTGTACTTTGAAACAAAAATGTAGAAAAAAAATGTATAAAAATTCACCAAAGAAAACTCCTTAAAAATGGAAATGGAGGTACAAAAACTCACTGAAGAAAACAATTCTTTAAAAGTCAGAAATGGGCAACTGGAATGATGATTACATGAGACATTATGAAAAAAGCAAAATCAAAAAAATGAAAATGAAAGAAAAAAAAATAAACCCAGAAGAAAATGTGAAATATCTAACTGGAAAAACAACTAACTTAAAAAAATAGATCCAGGAAAGATAATTCAAGAATTATAAGTCATAATCAAAAAAAAGAGCTTAGCTATCATATTTCAAAAAAGCATGAAGGGAAACTGCCTTCACATCCCAGAACCGGAGGACAAAATGAAAACTGAAAGAATCCACCAATCACTTCTTGAGCTTCCACAATGAAAACTCCAAATCAAATTCTAAACATTCAGATCAAGAAGAAAATAATGCAAACATCCTGAAAGAAATAATTAAAATATGACAGAACTACAATTAGTATTAGGTAGCTAGGTGGTACAGCAGAGTACTCAGCCTGAGGTCAGGATGACTTCAGTTCAAATCTGGCCTCAAAATACTTACAAGCTATGTGACTAGGCAAATCACTTAATCCTATCAGTTTCCTTATCTGTAAGATGAGCTGGAAAAGAAATGGCAAACCATTCCAACATATTTGCCAAGAACAATGTAAATGGATTCATGAAGAGTTGGACATGACGGAACCAACTGAACAGCAACAATAACTAGGATTGTACCAGGATTCAACATTTTTATATTAAAGGATCAGAGGACTTGGAATATGTTATCCAGAAGACAAAGGAGCTAGTATTATAAATAAGAATCACCTATTTAACAAAACTGAATATAATCCTTCAGGTGGAAAAAAATGACATTCAATGAAATTCAAGACTTCCAAGTAAACATTCCTAATTAAAGATTAGAACTAAATAGAAATAAATAAATAATAAAAAATAAAAAATAAAAATAAAATAAAAGATTAGAGCTAAATAAAAATAAATAAAATTTTTCAAATATAAAACTCAAGAAAAATGTAAAAAGATAAATAGGAAACAAAACACAAGAGCAAAAACAGAAAAAGAAAACTATAAATCAATTTCCCTAATGAAAACTGATGCAAATATTTTAAATAAAATACTAAGAAGGAGATTAGAATATACCACAAAAATCATACAGTATGATCAGATGGGATTTGAAGGGTTGGTTCAATATTAGGAAAACCATCAGCATTACCAATCAAAACAATAACAAAATCAATAGGAAGCATATGATTATTTTAACAGATACAAGAAAAGTTTTTGACAAAATATAATACCCATTCCTATTAAAAACACCAAAAACCATAGGAATAAATGGAATTTCCCTTAGAATGATAAGTAACTTCTATTTAGAAATATTACCAAGCATTATTTGTAATGGGACAAGCTAGGAGCCTTCCCAATAAGATCAGGGATGAATCAAGCATGCTCATTATCACCACTAATATTCAATAAAGTACTAGAAAAAGCTAGCTATAGCAATAAGAAAAAGAAGGTGCAGGAATTAGAATATATAATGAGGAAACAAAACTGTCATTTTTTCAGATGTGATTGATCATCTCCTAGAGAATCAATTAAAAAAAACTCATTGAAATAATTAAAAATTGTAATAAAATTGCAGGATACAAAGGAAACCCACACAAATCGACAGCATTTCTATAAAGTGCCAATAAAGTCTAGCAGCAAATCACAGAAGGAAAAATTCCATTTAAAATATCATAGGCAATATAAAATATTTGAGAGTCTACCTGCCAAGACAAACCCAGGAACTACATAAACACAATTACAAAACACTTTTTTTCACAAGTAAAGTTAGATCTAAACAACTGAAAAAATGGTAGTGGCTCATGGATAGGCTGAGCCAAAATAATAAAAATGACTATTCTACCTAAATTAATTTGCTTATTCAATGCCAAACTGATCAAACTACTAAAAATTATTTTATAAATCTAGAAAAAATAATAACAAAATTAATCTGGAAGAACAAAAGGTCAAAAAGATCAAGGGAATTATTGTGGGTAAAATGTGAAGGAAAGTAGTATGGTAATTCCAAATCTCAAACTATATTATAAAGCAATAATCATCAAAACAATCTGTAATTGTTTTGTCAGTACTTGACAAAAACTGCTGGAAAAACTGGAAAACAGTTTTGACAAAAATCAGGTATATGTCACACGTTATACAAAGGTAAGATCAAAATGGACACATGATTTAGATGTAAAGGATAAGACCATGGGCAAATTAAGGGTATCATGGAATAATTTCCTCTTAGATCTATGGATAAAAGGAAGAATTCATGATCATACGAGAGTTAGAGAGCATTATGAAATGTAAAATGGACAGTTTTGATTGTATTATTGAGAAGAGCTAAGTCATTCACAGTTGATCATTATATAATATTACTATTACCATGTACAATGTTCTGATTCTTCTCACTTAACTTTGCATGAGTTCACACATATCAAGATTTTTCACATTTTGTGATGTACCTGATGTACCACCTCACATTTGTCAGATTGGCTAATATGACAGAAAAGGAAAATGATAAATGTTGGAGGGGATATGGGACAACTGGAATAACTAATGCACCATTGATGCTGTGAACTGCAAAGTAATCCAACCATTCTTGAAAACAATTTAGGATATGTCCAAAAGGCTATAAAAATTGTGTTTATTTTTATAAAACAGTGATCCAATACAATTCCAAATTTCTCATGATGGAAAATGCTATCCACCAAGAGAAAGAATTAATGTAATATGGATGCAAACTCCATCATCTGGGAGGAAAGGGGAAGGAGGGAGGAAGAGAAGGAGGAAGGGAAGGAACTGAGAGGAGCATTTAGGATCCATGTTATGATTAGACAGAAAAATTTCAGAAATGGAAATAGCAGACACATAGTACTAGGTGAAAAACAGATGAGTAATATGACCATTCTTATAGATTGCTGAAGAGCAATAAAAGCATAGAGGAGTTGAAGAAACTGATGAACTAAGGAGGCTAGAGAGCTTGAGAGAAGTCAATGTATATTTTAAAATATGAAGTATGAGTGGTACTGTAAGAATAACATTTCAAGTATTTTATAACTATTCCAAAAATTTAAAAATTGATACTTAGAAAGATGGAAGTCGTAGGTTGGGGTAAACAATAGAAAGCATCACTAGGCAGGGACAAGCACTGGGCTAATTCAATCAACATGATGTTTCATGCTCAGACTGAAACAAGCCATGTTCAAGGGTTCTGAGATACCTAAAATTCTGATCTGATCTGCCAGAAATTTCTTTGAACACATAGCACTCGAATCTCAAAGTTCAAGGGAAAACTCTGAGTTGGGGGGTAGCTCAAAAGGTTAATAAGGAAAACCATAGAGAGGTCACTGAGACTGCTACCTCAACAAAACATGCTACATGAGGAAAACCTGGCCTTGGCCCAAAGTCCCAATTCAGGAACTAAAGGTGGAGAGAAAATTCAAAGAAAACCTTATTCAATATGAAAAAAATTGCAAATCTAACTCCATTACAAACGCAAGCAGATGCTTAAACAACAACCCCACAAAACAAAAACTGATTTTCCACAAGGTTTATATGAATATCTAGAAGTGAAGTAAGATCTAGAAATATATAGCACTTTATAAAATAATAAAAATAATTATTATAATAAAATAATAGTAATAAATCATAATAAAAGCACTCAAGGAAAGAATTGGGAGCCTAAGTAGCCTGGAAGAAAAACTGATAAACCTTACTAAAGAAACAAAATACCTGAAAACTAGAATAGACCAAATATAAATCAATGACTCCATGAGACAGACAGACATATTAAAATGCAAACATCAACTATACTACATTTAGAAGTGCACTTGGAAGGGCAAAAGCTTTGTAGAATCTACTTTAAGTGAGTCACTGTCAACGGGGACCCAAGTAAGTTCAGTTTTTGTACTTTTTGAACTTTAGTACTTTTTGTATTTTTGCTATGTTTATCTCAGTAAAAATTCATCTGTAAAAGATTACTGGCATTTATTACTGGTTAAATGTATCCTGGAGCACTAATCACTGATATTAAAAAGATATTATTTGGATACTGCTATTGTGGAAAACACACTGGAATAGAGGTGTGAGCTAACAACATTAGAAGGATACCACCAACACCTCAGGTGTACTTCTTAGAACCTTGAGGGAGACTCTGGGGGCTCTGCTTTTAACAGCATGAGTGTGAATTGAGATAATGCTCAGAACCCCCACCCCCAACCCTTACCCTTTTTGATGCTGTTGTTTAGTCATTTGACTTTTTATGACCCTACTTAGGGTTGGGGTGTTTCTTTGCAAAGACACTGGAGTGGTTTCTTTCTCCAGCTTATGTTACAGATAAGGAAACTGAGGTAAACGGGTTAAGTCACTTGCCCAGAGTCACACAGCTAGTATCTGAAGTTAGATTTGAATTCAGATCTTCCTGACTCTAGGGACAGAGCTCTGTCCATCGGGCTACCTAATTGCCACTTAATGAAGGCTTGTCTGGAATTCCATTAGGCTGAGTATGTTCTACATGTTCTTAAGGGCTAGAGTCTCCTTAGTTACTCTGCCCCATTATACACCAATTAGTTTCTGCATATGCAAGGAACCAAATATTTATATCTTATTAGGTCATAGATATAATTTATATATAACTCTTGGGGTCCTTATTCCAACTAATATTCACATTGGCAAGTCCCAAAGAAAAGCTACATTTTCCCTACAAACTCAAATTAGAATCCTCCTAAATGGAATTCGATTCAAACACTTTTTTACCATTTGACTGGCTCACTGTTGACTTCTGACTACTATCTTGTGCAAATACCTAGAGGTATGCCTGATTTGTTCAGACAATCACCAGATGTTTCTACCTTCAGCCTAGGACTTGATTCCCATTTGGAGAAAAAAACAAAACAAAACAAATAAAAACAAACAAAAAGATCTTATTTCTAAGGCATAGGTACTCCCCTGCTTAAAAAAATTCCAGGGACTCTCCATTGCCTCTAAGTACAAAATCCTAAACCTGTCATGTATGGGCTTCCACAATCTAGCTTTGGATTGAACCTTTATTTCACATTATTGGACCCCATCATGTATTTTATTTTCCACCTAATTATATTAGCCATTATCTGATATGATCCTACCTTTCCCATTTGCACATGCTCACATGGGCAAGACTATGAATACACTCCCTCTTCTCTAATCTAATAAAATTCTTCTCTTCAATTAAATGCTAATTCCTTCACAAAGCCTTCTGTACTGTTTCAAACCTTGACATTAAAAGGGTTCTCTTCTACCCCAAAGTGTCCTAGGGCACTCTGATAGAAACTTTCCTTTACCCCATAACACTTTCTAGTAGTATATACTTATCAACTTAAAATGTATCCCTCAATTAAACTATGAATTCCTTGAAGGCAAGGACCCTGATTTATTTTTCTCTCTCTCCCCAGCTTCCTACATATAAAGTAAGTGTTTAGTATACTTTTGTTGAATTCTAAAGCCAACCTATATTCATCTGATTCCTTGATAACTAATTTGTTAAGTTTAGTAGAATAGTGGCCAGTACTATTGAGCCCACAACTGGGGCTTCAATATATATTCTGGGTAGTCATAAGTGAAGGCCATAAGGTGGTTTTTAAACCTGCTCCAAAAGGCATCCAATTAAGATGCCTAGATACAGTTTGAAAGGCCATCTTAAGGCCCATATACCTCCTATTGACCTGCCAGTCATGGCATACCTTCCTTTTTTAACCTGATCAAAAGATCCCACTCCCTAGAGTCCAATGATAAGAAAAGAAAAACCATGTTCAGTGAAAAGGATAACTCTTAAAAATGAGAGAGGTAGACATCTAGCCTTCCTTCTATTTGGAAGAATTTACCAGATTTAGCTGGTTGACATTTGGGAAGCCACAAAAGATCAAGACTTTAAAAAAAGACTTAAAAGTAGAAAAAAGCTTATGGCCAGTGAGTTGGTGGTAAGGCGCAGAGCAGGTATTCACAGTGGACCTCAATTAGGAGATAGTAGGCCAATAACAAAGTAGTAGGAGGTAGGTAGGAAAAGATAAAGAGTGTCCACTTCATGATGCACTAAATAGGATGAAAGATGCAAGCAGGAGAGGAAGAATCTAAAACAATCTAAGTCCATTTCGCAATTTTGCTTTCACTGTATACTAGCTCACTATGGCCTCCACTGGAACTTCTAGAGTGACCTGGAACCTATCCAAGCTCAGATTCTGGGCAAAAATGTCTGAAAGCCCCAGTCCACATGCATCTGTCAGCTGTTCTAATCCTCTGAGGGGAGAAGAAACATCATACAGTCTCAATACACAAGAGTCAAACAAAAAGCTAAAACGGGAGAGTGAGAAAAAAAAACAACCCCCCCCCAAAAAACCTTTAAAGCAAATAGCCACAGAGACAAGTGCTTTGTGAATGTTTAACAAGAAACAGTACCTTGATTTTTTTTTTTTTTTTGCACCTGAGGAATGATGCAAACAAGCATTTACACAATACAAGGGAAAATTCAAAAAAGCAAATAGCCTCTACCGTCAAAGATTTTATATTTCATAAAGTGGAAATAAGTACACAGAAAATTAAATACACAGTACAAATATCTAATAATATATCCCAGAAAAGGGGCACTAAAAATTGTGAGATTTAGGACAGACTTTCCTGTAGGACATGGCACTCTGAACAGGGCTTTGAAGGACCCTAAGAAATCTAAGAGGCTAAGCACAAGGACTTGTAAAACTTACAAGGGCTTATTCAAACCTCTAAAACTAAAGCCATTTGCTTTAGTTGAGCCTTGCATCCTGGCTGACTAATAAAAATATTATTTTTCATGTTTCCATTTTCTAGAAAGAAGCATTGCTTATTCTAGAGAAAGAGTGGACCAGCTGTCTAGTGGTTAGTGTTCTATGAGAAATAGAAGCCTGAGATTAGGAATCCCACATCTCATATTTGAGGGGCTCTACAAGTGCGGACCAGGTGTATATATGCCTGAATAGTCAAAGAAACTAATTTAAAACCCAATAGCTAAGCTAAAAGGGCAAGAAATGGTTTGATTTTCCTGTACCAAAATGAAATTGTTTTAAGATGTATTTTAATATTGGCTTTTGGAGGGGAGGGGGCAAAATGATTCCTTGCCTGAGTATGGAATCTTTAGGGTTACCTCATTTCACCTGTCAGTACAAGTAATAGGAGGTCATATTGTTCTAGCATTAGAATCTCTGAATGTTGGGGAAAAAGTAGTTTAAAGTCTTTCAACTTTGGTTAATCCATTTATTGCTGAATAGGTGGTTTTTTCCTTCATTTGACTTTTGTTTTAATCTGGTTCTCAATATTTTTAATCATTATTTCCATTAGAATCTTAGAACAATAATTTGATTCAGAAAAGGAAAAATGACCTCAGAACAATGAAACAAATTTGATTCCAAATGTACTCTACAGGCATTGATAAATGAGACAGCACTAATCTCTCAAAGAACAAAGATAAGGAAATCAATAGCTTTTGAAGTCAAACACTTTCAGGCAATAGCCAGCAAATGAGCAGACTTTTCTAATTCCAAGGTAAATTTCTAAACCTTTAAAACTTCACAAATCAGCAGGACCCTTAAAATTTCATGAGAAAATATATTTTATTTCAAAAGTAAACTTTGAAATTTGAAAACAAAAGCAGACCAGCTGTTTCCAAGGGAAAGAAGACCAATTCTAAACCAAGAGAATTAATTAGAATTTCAAAAGGTAGTGATAACAAGACCCAAGTGATAATTAACTGCAGCCAGCAAAGAGTTTGCTTCAGACCAACTGACTCACTTCAAACTACTAAAAAGAAATTATTTTCAGGTCTTAGATAAACAAGAATACTAACAATTGAGAGGCTATGCTCATCTGATTTCAGAAAAGTAAAGAGAAATTACTTCAAATCTAAAAATTCATGGGATTCAGAGCTGGAAATGATCTTGGAGATCATGTAGCCTAATTATCATCATTTTACTGATAAGGAAATTGAGGTCCAGAGAAGTTAAGTGACTACTTCCCCAGGCCACAGATCTTTAATCTATCTGGTGCTGAGTAAAAAGAGCAAGGAATCTAGCACTGGGATTTGATGAAATGAAAAATCCATTAATGAAAAAAATTAACAAAAAAAAAAAAAGTCTAAGTCATCTATGTGATTTTAGGCAATTCACTAACTTCCTAGATGTCAATTTCTACATCCATAAAGGAAAGGCTTGAACCAGATGGATTCTGAGGACCCTTATAACTCCATCCCTATGTCTCCCTCAATCTTTCTCCTCAAAATTGGTTCCCTCACCTGCAACTTTTTTCTCATCCACTTTTTTAGTTTCTCTCTTCTCCTTCTCCCTAAAACTTTCCTCTTTTCCCCATCTTTTATTTTTTTTCTCTGTATGTCTTTCTCTATATCTCTTTTCTTATCTATAGCTCTTTTCAGAAATCCTTCTGGGAATCTAACCATGAGAACTCTTTTCTGCCCTGGACCTGTTAGATATGTACAATTTTCCTGTTTCATGTACTTTCTCTGGCCTAGTCTGTGTGTGTATATATCTCAGGCACTCTTCCAAGTCCACCAGTTTCTTTCATGTCTTTTTCCAGTTTGTTCATTCTTAAATCTTTATCAACTGCTCTCCCCCTCTCCTTCCTTCCCTCCCCCTCTTCCCTTTGAGTCCTGGGAGAGACACAATGAAAGGAAAAATCTCAGCTCCCTGAATTCTTTTCACTTAAATTATTCTTACTTCACATTGGGCTGGTAAGCGAAGAATCACGAGCTCCAACCACTCACTTTATATAGAAAAGAAATTACTTTTCCAAGATCACAAAGTTAGTAACAAACCCGTCTTCTGAATTTCAGTCAAGTTCTTTTTCCAAATATACCTGGTCTGTCAGTATGTGAGTCAAAGAGTGTGACAAAGGAGTCTGACCCTTCTCAGTGATTCTTACAAAGTGAGCCTTCCAAAACCAAACTCCATCTAGACTGTATGCACAGGTCCAGAATACATGGGAACTTATGTATAAGGAAATATATATCTGCCAGTCCTTTGGAGAAAGAATCAGTTAGGCAATCAAGCAACTCTCATATTGCAAAGAAGAAAACTGAGGACCAGAGAGATTGTGACTTGCTTTGATTGTGAATAAAGATGTGAACCCAGACTCCCTGACTCCAAATCCAATATGCTTCTCCTTGGCCCTCACCGTTCTTTCTTTTTCTTCCCCTTCTAATTATACTTTTTCTCATTGATTGATTTTTTTCCCTCATGTCATTTCCCCCTTTCAATTTTCCTTTTTGCAGTTTATTTTACCTCTAGAACTCTTAACAACTGGCATAGTCATAGTATGAAACTTTTATTTTTAGTGTTGCTTATATTTTATTAAAACATCATAGTCTCTTTTCTTAATTTTAAAAAGACTGAACTGACTATCTTCTACCTCAGCTCTTATACTTACTACCTATATAATTTTGGGCAAATCACTCCATGTTCTTGGACCTCAGTTTCCCCATCTGAAAAATGAGGCAGTTAGATCAGACTGTCTGTAAGGTTCCCCCCAATTCTAGTAACCTAGTTAGATGCTTTTAACAACAAACATAGCAACAATAACTAAACTTCTTTCATTTTACACACATATGAATCCCAGTAAGGTTCTCATTCCTTTGAAGTCAGACAATCTTTGAAAGAAAAAGGGCCCCACTCCCAACTGAAAGAGTAAACTAAAATGAAAAGTACAAAGAAAGTCCTACGTCTGTTCTTCCTTGGCATGTCTGGATTATTACACATGCACATCTGATTCAAAATGCACTTTAAAATTCCTTTTCTGATGATGGAATATCAAAGTGATTTTCCTTTCAGGTCTAGCTATTATTTCTTATCCTAAACTTTCAAAGGATATTACCATGAAGTGAAAAAGTCAGGCCTTAACAAGCTGAATTTCAAGTTTTATTTCAGAAATGAAAAAAAAAAAAAAACAATTTGTTTTGTGGTAAACAAGGTAAAAGACAGCTCCAATGCCTCTTGGGGACAAGTCTTCATTAAATCTGATTAGCTGAAAAGCCCAAAGGTACTTTCGTGTTTATTATGCCAAATCCGATACCTAAAAACTTAATATGTTTCCTTTCTCGGACTATAATTGGAACTACTGTTGTTCAGTACCTTTTGAGTACCTTGAATAAGAGAAGAACTGGTGATTTTGGGAGTGTCATTCACCACCCAAAACCACAAAGACACCCCTACCTCTATCCCTGCTATGTTTTGAATTGTGTGAATGGCCCTGGTTTGATTCTAAGGCAGAATTTTCTTAGTCCTCTTCAGTAAATTTCTTTTCCCCTCAAGGACTAAAGCATTTCTGATAACCTAGTGCAGAATATCTTCTGAGGGAAAGGCAAGACTGAATTTCCCAAACCATTTGTTTGATAGTGTAATAAATACTTGGCATTAAAATGGCAACAGCATTTCATCTCAACCATCCCTTATGGAAAGGGTACAATGTTTTAAATAAAAGTTAAAAAGGCTTGCTTCTGATCCTTCTCCCATACAAGAATCCATAATGATCTCTCCTTCCATCAACTTACCTAGCAGTTCTCACACACTCTAATCTTACTATTGATATTTTTCTATATATGTATATATATGCATATATATGTGTATGTGTCTTATCTTCCACTATTGATATTTTTCTCCATATATATGCACATATATATATTTCTTCTGAAATATATATATGTGCATATATATGGAGAAAAGTATCAAATGAGATAAGACATATGTGTGTGTGTGTGTGTGTGTGTGTGTGTGTATGTCTTATCTCCCACAACCATGCTGTTGAAAATGGTGTCATTCCTTTCACTGTACATATACTCAATAAATGGCTTTTGGTTGATAAGACATCTGAAACTAGATGTTGGGTAGGTATCTGAAATATAAAGTGCCTAAAACTGAATTCATTTCTTTCTTTCCATGCCATTTCCTATTCTTAATATGCTGTCAAGGGTACCATTATCCTCTCTGTCATTCCAGCTCACAACCTAGGTCTCCATTCCCTCCTCCCAAATCAAATAATTTCTTCATAATATTTCTCTCTCCTTCTCTCTACTGACTCGAATATTGCCTTGCTACAGGCTCTCATCACCTTGAACCTGGTTCATCTCTTGGACCTCAAGTCTCTCCCCACTCCACTCCATACAACATTTAGCTATTACAGGGATCTTCCTAAAGCAGAAGTCTAATTTTATTGTTGTTGTTCAATTGCTTTAGTCCTGTATGCTCTTTATAACCCAATCTGGAGTTTCCTTGCCAAAACCAACTTACTTTACAGATAGGGCAAACAGGATTAAGTGACTTTCTGAGGGTCACACAACATTTGAATTCAGGCCTTCCTGATTCCAGGTCCAGGGTCCTATTCACTCTGCCACCTAGCTGCCCAACATGGATATCACCAGACAGTCAATATAGAAATCCAATTACCTATTTTGCAGCCAAAGGTGGAGAAGCTCTAAAATGTAAATTAAAACAAGACCTGAAAGAAACTATGGCTCAGAGCATAAGCTTCATATTGCAAAATTCAATTTAAATTGAAGAAAGCAGGAAATCCATCAGACTATATATGGATGACATACAAATAATATCCCTTATAAATATGTAGTAAAGATGACAAATAGATTTATGAGGTTAGAACTGAAGAACTATGAACAGAAATTCTTAATATTGTCTGGGAGGCAGCAGCCACAACAGTGACAATAACAACAAATTTCAAAGAAAAAAGAAGAGCAAGAAAGCAAAATGGTTGTGTGGTGAGACTTTGCAAATAAGCTGAGAAGAGAATGAAAGAGAAAGAGAAAGGGGAAAGGGAAAGAAACCCAACTAAATGCAGAATTCCTGAGAATAGAAGGTAAAGATAAGATTTTCTTAAAAGAGTAACGTGAAGAAATAGAAGAAAACAATAGAATGGGAAAGACAATAGATCTCTTCAAGAAAATTAGAGATATCAAGGGAACATTTCTTGCAAAAATGGGCATGATAAAAGACAAAAATGGGAGGGACATAAAAGCAGAAGTGGTTAAAAAGATTTGGCAAGAATACACAAAAGAACTGTACAAGAAAGATCTTAACATCACTGATAACAATGGTGTGGCTACTGATCTAGACCCAGACAGCTTGGATAATGAAGTCAAGTAGACCATACATAGGAGGCTAAAAGAAGTGATGAAATTTCAACTAAACTATTTAAACTCCCTAAAATGATGCTGTGAAAGTAAGTGCTACAATTTGGAACTCTGCTCAAAAAGTTATCAAACTGTGCATACCCTTTGACCCAGCAGTGTTTCTATTAGGCTTATATCCCAAAGAGATCTTAAAAGAAGGAAAGGAACCACATGTGCAAAAATGTTTGTGGCAGCACTTTTTGTAGTGGCAAGAAACTGGAAACTGAATGGATACCCATCAATTGGAGAATGGCTGAATAAGTTATGGTATACGAATGTCATGGAATATTATTGTTCTGACCAGCAGGATGATTTCAGAGAGGCCTGGAGAGACTTGCATGAACTGATGCCGAGTGAAATCAGCAGAACCAGGAGATCATTATACACGGCAACAACAATACTATATGATGATCAATTCTGATGGACATGGCTCTCTGCAACAATGAAATGTCTCAAACCAGTTCCAATTGTTCAGTGAAGAAAGCCATATACACCCAGAGAGAGGGATATGTAATGTGGACAACATAGCATTTTCATGCTCTCTATTGATGTTTGCTTGCATTGTATTTCTTTTCTCAGATGTTTTTTCTTATAGATACGAATTTTCTTGCACAAGATAAGTGTACAAATATGCATACATATATTTGATTTGTCAGGTATTTTAACATAATTAACATGTAGTGGATTTCCTGCCATCTAGGGGAAGGGTGGGGACTATGGGGGAAAATTTGTAACAGAAAGCTTTGTAAGGGTCAATATTAAAGAATTACCCATACATATGTTTCGCAAATAAAAAGCTTTAATAAAGAAAAAAATAAGTTAATAACCCCCTCAAATGTAGTTATCAAAACAGCAATGACAAATACCAAGAAGTCTTTCATGACTAATCATGACATGATTTTCATATGAGGAAATATATATTGAATGAAAAGTTACAGCTTCTAAATAAACTATCACCTGTTTCTCATGAAAAAAAAGTAAATGCTACATTCAATATGTCAGAAAATTTGGAAAAACTTAATAGTGGCCATTGGATTGAAAATCAATTGTCCCAGGGGCAGCTAGGTGGCACAATGGATAAAGCACCAGCCCTGAAGTCAGGAGGACCTGAGTTCAAATCTGGTCTCAGACACTTAACACTTCCTAGCTGTGTGACCCTGAGCAAGTCACTTAACCCCAATTGCCTCAGTAAAAAGCAAAAAAAAAAAAAATAAGAAAATAAGAAAATCAGTTGTCCCAATAAAACTAATGCAGACAAGATTAGGAGGGAAGCATCAAATTGGGAAATCATCTTTACATTAAATGGTTCTGATAAAGGCCTCATTTCTAAAATATATAGAGAATTGTCTCACATATATAAGAATTCAAGCCACCCTTCAATAGATAAGTGGTCAAGGGATATGAACAGACAATTTTCAGATGATGAAATTAAAACCATCTCTAGTCATATGAAAAGTTGCTCCAAATCATTACTGATCAGAGAAATGCAAATTAAGACAACTCTTGAGATACCACTACACACCTGTCAGATTGTCTAAAATGACAGGAAAAGATAACGATGAATGTTGGAGGGGATGTGGGAAAACTGGGACGCTAATACATTGTTGGTGGAACTGTGAACAGATCCAACCATTCTGGAGAGCAATTTGGAGCTATGCTCAAAAAGTTGTCAAACTGTGCATACCCTTTGACCCAGCAGTGTTTCTACTGGGCTTATATCCCAAAGAGATCTTAGAGGAGGGAAAGGGACCCACATGTGCAAGAATGTTTGTGGCAGCCCTTTTTGTAGTGGCTAGAAACTGGAAACTGAATGAATGCCCATCAATTGGCGAATGGCTGAATAAATTATGGTATATGAATGCCATGGAATATTATTGCTCTGACAGAAACGACCAGCAGGATGATTTCAGAGAGGCCTGGAGAGACTTGAATGAACTGATGCAGAGTGAAATGAACAGAACCAGGAGATCATTATACACAGCAACAACAATATTACATGATGATCAATTCTGATGAACATGGCTCTCTACAACAAAGAATTGTCTCAAACCAGTTCCAATTGTTCACTGAAGAAGACCATATACACCCAGAGAGAGGGATATGAAATATGGACCACAACATAACATTTTTATGCTCTCTATTGAGGTTTGCTTGCATTGTGTTTCCTTTCTCTGATTTTCTTTTTTTTCTTGTAAATAGGATTTTTCTTGCACAACTTGTCAACTATTATTACATTATTGACATGTAGTGGACTTCCTGCCATCTGGGGGAGGGGAGGGGACTGGGGGTAGAGTTTGTAATGGAAAGCTTTGTGAAGATCAATGCTGGGGAACTATCCAAACATATGTTATACAAATAAAAAGCTTTAATAAAAAAAAAAATCACTTGTCCCAATTATAAAGAAGGGCAATGTTAAGTAATGGTCAAATTACTAAACAACTGCACTCATTTCATAGCCATCAAGGTGATGCTTAAAATTCTATGAACTACACTTCACCAATATGTGAATTGAGAATTATCAGAACACTAGGCTGGCTTTTGAAGAGGCAGAAAAATTAGAGACCAAATTATAAACATAATTGTTCTCCATAATTGGAGAAAGCAAGGGAGTTCTAGAAGAAAATCTTTTGCTTCATTCACTATATATAAAGCCTTTAATTGTATAGATTACAATAAAATGTAGCAAGTAACCAAAGATATGAGAGTACCAGATCATTTTACTAGTCTCCTGAGGAACTAGTATGCAGGCCAAGAAGCAACAGTTAGAATTGATCATGGAACAATTGATTGTCATACTTCTTTTCCAATCTTAAACCAATGTAAGCTATTTATTTAATTTATATGCAGAGTACATCATGCAAAATGCCCATCTGGATGAATTGAAAGCCAGAATTAAGGTTTCCAGGAGAAATATCAATAATCTCAGATATGCAGATGATAGCACTTATAACAGAAAGTGAAGAGGAATTAAGATACCTCTGAATATGGGTTTAAGACAAAAAGGTAAAATGTGGCTTGAATTTGTCCCATCACTTCCTGGGAAATAAAAAGAAATGGAAGCAGTGTCAGATTTCCTATTCTTGGGCTCAAAAAATCACTGTAGAGGGCAACTGTTGCCATGGAATTAAAGGATGCTTATTCATTGGAAGGAATGCTAATCTGGACAGCATACTAAAAAGCAGAGATACTACCTTGCTAACAAAGGTCACAGAGTCAAAGCTATGGTTTTTCCAATAGCAATGTATGATTATGAGAGTTGGAGTATAAGAAAAGCCATACACCACTAAACTGACATTTTCAAATTGTGGTTCTGGAGAAGACTTTTAAAAGTCCATTGAACAAGAAGGTCAAGTCAGTCAATACTTAAAGAAATTAATTCAGGGTATTCATTGAAAGGTCAAACACTGAAACTAAAGCTTAAATACTTTGGCCATGTAATAAGAAGAAAAAATCATTGAAAAAGACTCAGATGTTGGGAAAAATTAAACATAGGAGGAAAAGAATATGGCAGAGAATGAGATGGACAGTATCATGGCAATAACGAACATGAACTTGGATAGACTTCAAGAGATAGTGGAAGATAAAAGGGCCTGGCATGGTATGGTTCATGGGGTCATGAAGAGTCAGACACAACTAAATGATTGAACAACAACAACAAAACAATTTAGCCTCTTCCTATCTTTCTGGAGTTTTTTTTTTTGGTTTGTTTCTTCACATTTTATTGTCCTCATTGTTGTTCTTGCATACACTTCATTTCCTGACTCCAAAGGTTTTTACTGGCTATTACCTATTCCTGAATGCTCTCCCTCTTCATCTCTACCTCCTGGCTTTCCTGGATTCCTTCAAGTCTCAGCTAAATTCCCACCTATTGCAAAAGCCCTGAACAATTCTCACTAATCTTGGTGTCTTTCCTCTGAGACTAACTCCAATTTATCCTGTACAATTGTTTCTGCACATTTCCACTCTCACTCTATAAGACTGTGAGCTTCTTGACAGCAAAGACTGTTTTACCTTTCCTTTGTATCCTTAGAGCTTAGCCCAGTGTCTAACACATAGTAGGGGGTTAGGAAATGCTAATTGACTGACTTCATTCAACCAACATTTGTTAAGAGCCTATTATAAACAGAACAAGGTGCTAAAAGTCAGAGACAGGAAGTTTAAATGACACAGGGTCCTAGTATTTAAGGAGTTTACACTCTATTAGGGAGATAAGATGGAAAAGTAGATAACTATAATATACAATGTTACCTGAAAAGTGGATTTAAGTGATACAAAAAAATAAAATAAAATAAGCCAAAGTCCTATGTGTATGTGGAGGATGAGGTGTAGAGGAGGAGAAAAATAAACAAATAAGCATCTAGGTATCAAGCACATCAACTACATAGTAGGAGGTGTTGGGATACAAAGAAAATGAAACAATCCCTGCCCTCAAAAGAGTTAACATTCTACAAGAGAGACATGGATACAAATAAATACAAGATAGTGGAACAAAGAAAGGCTCTTTAAAAAAACATAGAACTGTTGATTGTTGGTGGGAGTTTTGTTTTGTTTTTCTTTACTGGGGGAGATACTGAGTTTTGTTATGGTCATGTTGAGATTGAGATGCCTACAGGACATCTAGTTGGAAAAATCCAACTAGAGGCAAAAAAAGATCAAGGGGAGATAAATATTTTCATAGAGGAAGCAGAACTTAGAATAAACAAGAATTCAAAAAGCAAGTAATAGGACGGTGAGTCTATAAATGGTTGCTTGTCCATAAAACAGAATTTTTTATCTTCATTAACAATGTTTCTGAGAAAAGTTTGGTTTTTCCTCATTTTCAATCAGGTCTGACTCTTCATGACCCCATTTGAGGTTTTCTTGCCAAAGATACTGAAGTGGTATTCTATTTCCATTTCCAGGTCATTTTGCAGATGAAGAAGCTGAGGCAGACAAGGTTAAGTGACTTGCTCTGGATATCACACATCTAGTGTCTGAAGCCAGAATTGAACTCAAGATGAATCTTCCTGACTACAGGTCTAGGACTCTACCCACTGTGCCACCTAGTTGCCCTTCTAAGAAGAAATTGGTATCTTTAAGAAAAACTGGAGAAACTGATATTGAGCCAGAGAGGAAACAGGGTTTAAAATTAGAGACTTCAATTGGAAGACTGGGTTTAAAGTGTGTAACTCCAAGGAAAACAACAGCATTCCATACTGATATTTAAGGTGCACATAGTTTTCTTCACATTAGCTTTGTAAGGAATCTACAAAAAGCCCTCAACTCCCATTCCTAAGAATTTACACTCAACTCCTGCCCATCTCCCAATATTCTACAGTTGAGAAAGGAAAGGGGAAGGAAGAAACGAAAAGGGAAGAGAAAGTAAACTATCTTCTCATCACTTATTCAGTAATACAGGAGAGTCTGAGTTATAACCAGGATTGCAAAGTATCCGCAAAGAGCAGGAAATGGATAAGGATGTACCCAAAACCAACCCAAGGATGCAGTGAAATTACAATCAAACTAGGCAAGCCCTAATGCCACCAGAAACAGATGGCCCTGCAAAGCCTTCTTCCAGTGATGTGTTGGAATAGATGGAGAACCCATCTGAAACAGATAGGTGGTGCAATAGATAGCTAGCTGGACCTGAAGTCTTAAAGAGCTGAGTTCAAAGTGGACTTTTAATACTTACAAGCTGTGTGATCTTGGGGAGATCATTTGATTTCGGTTTGCCTTAGTTTCCTCAATAGTAAAATGTGAATAATAACAACACATACCTCACAGGGTTTCAGGATCATCAAATTACCTAATATTTGTTTTTTTTATTAAAGCTTTTTATTTGTATAACATATGTATGGGTAGTTCCCCAGCATTGATCTTTACAAAGCTTTCCATTACAAATTTTACCCCCAGTCCCATCCCCTCCCCTAGATGGCAGGAAGTCCACTACATGTTAATAATGTTGAAATGCTTGAGAAGTTATGCAAGAAAAATCCTATCTACAAGAAAAAAAAAAGAATCAGAGAAAGGCAACACAATGCAAGCAAACCTCAATAGAGAGTATGAAAATGTTATGTTGTGGTCCATTTTTCATATCCCTCTCTCTGGGTGTATATGGTTTTCTTCAGTGAACAATTGGAACTGGTTTGAGACAATTCTTTGTTGCAGAGAGCCATGTCCATCAGAATTGATCATCATGTAATACTGTTGTTGCTGTGTATGATGATCTCCTGGTTCTGCTTGTTTCACTCAGCATCAGTTCATGCAAGTCCCTCCATGCCTCTCTGAAATCGTCCTGCTGGTCGTTTCTTATAGAACAATAATATTCCATAACATTCATATGCTATAATTTATTCAGCCACTCTCCAATTGATGGGCATCCCTTTAGTTTCCAGTTTCTAGCCACTACAAAAAGGGCTGCAACAAACATTCTTGCACATGTGGGTCCCTTTCCCTCCTCTAAGATCTCTTTGGGATATAGGCCCAGTAGAAGCACTGCTGGGTCAAAAGGTATGCACAGTTTGACAACTTTTTGAGCATAGCTCCAAATTGCTCTCCAGAATGGTTGGATCTGTTCACAGTTCCACCAACAATGTATTAGCGTCCCAGTTTTCCCACATCCCCTCCAACATTCATCGTTATCTTTTCCTGTCATTTTAGCCAATCTGACAGGGGTGTAGTGGTACCTCAGAGTTGTCTTAATTTGCATTTCTCTGATCAATAGTGATTTGGAGCAACTTTTCATATGACTAGAGATGGTTTTAATTTCATCATCTGAAAATTGTCTGTTCATATCCCTTGACCACTTATCTATTGAAGAGTGGCTTGAATTCTTAGATATATGAGACAATTCTTTATATTTTAGAAATGAGGCCTTTATCAGAACCATTAAATGTAAAGATGATTTCCCAATTTGATGCTTCCCTCCTAATCTTGTCTGCATTAGTTTTGTTTGTACAGAAACTTTTTAACTTAAT